>JAQFXU010003781.1:0-15266 GCA_034693705.1 Spatulosminthurus flaviceps
TACATATTTTAGATTGTAGTTAAAATGATAACAATAATTATTTGAATTAACAAACAAATAATTATTATAGTTACCATAACTTCTCTAAAGAAACTAATTCTTTAAATCCAATACATATATTTTGATCACTTAAACAGCCAAAACCTCCAGCAATAAACATGGTAATTATTGTAGTTTATAATTCAGCATGTACCTACTTGGATGCGCGATTTTTGGATATAGCTCCTTTGGTGCTTTAGCCGACGATTTATTGCGAAGATCTGATTTCTCCTAAAGTGAAGAGAACTGGGGCAGAAGACATTCGGGTTGCGTAATCAATCTCTGCATGGACTTTTAGCTCCGTCATCAGAATAGACATACAAGTTTGAAATTGAAAGCTATCTTAACAAATACGTTTTGAAAGCCGAACGCATGAATGCTTCAGTAACAGACAAAGTATTAGTATGCACAACTATTTGATAGCGTTTGCTATTCTTATAAAGGTTAACTGTGAAGCTTGATCAGTGCAAACAGCGGAAAAGGCAAAGTGTGCATGTTTCATCATGTCTATACAACAATAATGGGTGTTTACCTATGTATCTCACAAAAGAAAAAACTACAACTTAAGGCTTACGCAACTCAGATCAAACAAGGGGGAATGTCGGAAGCATAGAGGGTAATACGCTGGAGCTTTTCGAAAGTCAATAGGTATGCTGTCGTTGCATATACACAGCAGTAGTGGTAGGCAATGGGCTAGTGAATAGCTTCAGTATCGTACATACACAAGGTCAGCCTTGGCCATAAAAGTGAGAAAAGGAAAAGTGTAAAACAATACATCAGTTGGAAGTAGTTAAGAAAATTGGTCCCGAGTATACACATGAATGAAAGAACAAGGAAGGAACAAGTGGAAAGGTCTTTTAATTCCCCAACGGGACAGGAGTTTGGAGTAAAATGTGAAGGGAACCGCCTGGAAACTGCTACAAATAGGTTATATAAGTCGTTGCCGTGGACGGCAAATAGTCGTGAAATAAAAAGAGGAGGATTGGAAAAACGGGAAGCATGCAAACGCTCAATAAATTTTTTCGTAACAACCGAACATGTTGTAAATAGTATACTGCGAGCCACGGGTAATAGGATAAATTTTGGATACAAATGTCCAGCTTTATATTGAAATTTCTTTTTGTGAAGTATGCACGCAAATAATTAATAATTATAGCATCTACATTCTACTCTTTTAATTTTTTAGTTAATAATATAGGTCTTATGGAATCGAACGCTTTCCTCAAGTCTACAAATACTGTGATACATATAATATTACATATGGGATATATAGAATATATCAATATCATTATGGAAATATAACATTGGTTTAAAAATTAGCTAAAATTGCATCCAGAATATCATAGTTTAAGAACTTTTGATTTTACAAATTTGAATAATATATGAAAATCTGGATGTATGTAGTTTTGCATTGCTTTTGACCATTTAAATGCTCAAAACCGAACTAATTACACTGAATGCTAATGTAATAAAGCACTACGGTTAAAATAGAAGCTAAAAATTTTGCAAAATAAATTGGTAGCATAGTCAACCCGCTTCGAAAAATTATTTTGCCCGGTTTTGGTGATGCAATCAGATTTTTGGTCAAAAATATAATGGACACCAAGAGGCAAAAGATTTTTTGAACAATATTCGTGATGAAGGTAATATACCATCTTTATCTCAACAATCACAAAATTCTGTAACGGCAGAGGACAATACAACAATTGACATTTCAGTAACTGTTGAAACCGCACGTCCTACTTCAATAGCAATTCCTGATGGAAGAACCATGCCCACTGGTAAAACTAATGCTTGCCATATTTGCGAAACTATGAGTTCTTCGTAGGCTGCTAGCAGAGCACATTATATGCGTAAACATAACAAAGTTGAATATCGTTGCCCTGAATGCTTAAAAAAGTAAGGAATTTTTAACTACAACTTCGAACAAGAACACTACAGGTCTCACTATTGATTAGCTTACCAGGCAAAATTCGAGGAATTGCATAAATTTAATTATTGTTCTGCGTATTTACCCACCTCGAACTCATCTTTTAACACTTGTTGAAAAGCACCCTCCCCAACACGATCGTATTGCAACAAATTTCCCCCTTAACTATGACCGATTGTTTAAGATTTAGTGTATATTTCTGTCGATTTGTATACATTATTTTCAATATCCTAGTTGATACCATTTTGTTCGATTTTTAATGATATAAAATTCTTTATGGGTCTAAAATCCCGTCGTCCCGTCAACCCGTGTTTTAGTCACCCATCCCGTCGTCCCGTCATCCCGTCAACCCGTGGCTTAGTCACCCATCCCGTCGTCCCGTCATCCCGTCAACCCGTGTTTTAGTCATCCATCCCGTCGTCCCGTCATCCCGTGTTTTAGTTACGCATCCCGTCATCCCGTGTTTTAGTCACGCATCCCCTCATCCCGTTATCCCGTGTTTTAGTTTGGCCCTGTCATCATCATCTACACAAATAATCACATTGCATGGTAATTCGGATTTCGTCAAAATTACACCCGCCCGTTATATGCATGATGCACATATAACTTGGTGAGAGGCGACTGGAAGGTACATATGTACAACAATGATCATGGTATCACCAACAGTTAAACCAGTGTTGATCACGCCTATCCATGTATATTGGACCCATCTTTGACATCATTAATTGAGGTCAAAGGTGACAAATTTAGAAATGTCCCCCAGAGGACTCCCCCTAAAAAAGGGCAGTCTTTCACACTACGACCTCACTTAAGTTATGTAATGACGATCGAACGAGCTTGGAACAGTACCATGAATGATAAAAAAACTGCGGCTCGGAATATCTAAAAATGTATGGTATGGCTGTGACCAGTTGAACATGGAATGACATATTTGTAACGACATTTGTGAGTTGAACGTTGCGTGAGAGCTCAATATGGTTTACTTCATGCAAAACCTTCCTCTTATCAATGGACTTGGTTGCTGTTATTTAATCCTGAAGTGTAAGCACTACTTCTGAAGACGATAACCATAATTTCTCCCATCTGTTTTTAAAAAAAATAAATTGTGCTAAAAGTGCTTCAAGCTCAAGTGTACTTTAAAGCTAAAGCAACATGGTAAAGAAAAATAAAAACAAAGATGCTGGCAAAAGTGACGGAAAAGATACTGCTGGTAAGGCACCCACAAGTGGTACGGCTACTGGAACCACCGCTCGTAGGGCCGCCACAGCGGCGTCGAATTTTTTCACTTCGAAAAAAATTAAAGAATTGAAATCCGGTGAAATTCACTCTTGTTCATATTGCGGTGTCGAGTTTGAGCGTGGACTAAACTATTTTACCATACGGCATACAAATGTCCGGAACTACCCATGAGGTATAACATTTTGAAGTCAATGTAATGAATGTGAAAGTATGAAATGAGAGGTTTGGCGTGGTTTAATAATTATGGAACTTTTATGCTTTTGTTTTTGCCGCGTCCAGGTTAGGAAGTACGCATTTTATCTACGGAAATCCCCGTAGAAGCAGTTGATATCTTCAATTTGGATGTAAGTTTAGTGAAGAAGGCGAAGGTGAATCGCGTTAGAGTGAATACTAGAATGTTGAGTATATCGTAAAACATTGTTTACGAATTGCAGACTCGACCCAAGAACGTATTTAAAACATGCTAAATTGTTCAAATGGGAGTGCTGGTGATAGTAGGATTCGATTTCCTCAGGAAATGCCCGAAAACAGCTAACGTTGTTCTGGCACACTACTCAATTTTGGATTTGTGGAAGGAAATAGGGCGCAATGAGGGTCCAGAATTACATACAAATCTTACCCGGTCAGTTATAATGCTTAGAGTGTAGCTAAGTTGTTACAACTCTACGGTATAGTTAAGATTTACGGTAGTAATGAGTATGCGTGGTCTGGAAACACCTGTTTCGACAAAGGCACTATGTCAGCCAACAAAGCGAAGGCCGTGGTAAAGAAGGACAGTTACCGAGGGAAAATGTTTAAGAAAAATTTGCATGCTAATATGAGGAAGAGGGAAGTGGGTCGAGTGATTTTCTTTGCGTTCCATTGGCATTTTTGGGGGAAATATGGCAATTTGGACTTCTAAACAGAAGGTTCTACGCAGAGAAATCACGTGGGATTGCTGGTAGTCAACATTGAATATGGAGAAGGTGAAGAATTTGAAGTAGTGTCGTACTATTATGAATCCTACACCAAAAAGGATGAATACATACAGCTTCTACAAAGAAGTCCTTTTCAAAATTTCATGTACGATCTCTTTCGGACCAGACAACAGCCAGTCATCAGGTTATATGCAACTTGTAAGTAAACCATCATTTTGTTAGTATTCAATAAATTATCATACAGTAGATGTGAATGTGCTATTTGCAAATGTGACCATATTCCTTTTGTAGAGTCATGAATGGGTGCTACCTAACCGCAGTGTATTGCGCATTGCAAGCACTGAAGATGGAAATGACAAGGAACCCCATGTCGAGCCAAGAAGTAGCTGGTTTGAAAGCTCTGCTCAGAAACCTAAACCGATTTCCTGTGACCAAAAATATTAACGAAACATCCACACTTGATCAGACATCACCATAGCAGGAAGGAACTGCGACTTTTTCCAATTCTCGATGCAAGACTGAAAGGGTTGAAGAGAATCCAGCGAAGCGGATGAAAATCACGGCTGTGGAGATTGATCGTAAGAAGGCTATAATTTCGATTTCCCCATAAAGTTATAGCTCCTTTTAGAATTACACCGAAGATTTGCAAAGTTGCATCTAACTGTGACTGTTTTTTTTAGTTTCAGCAGATCGGATCCGCAACCTGATGGACAGATTGATGTAACAAGGTTGGTAATGGTTATCCAGGTTTATTTGCGAAAGTGAAAATTAATTGCAAAATATGACGATGTATCGCCCGTGGTTCCATTAGCTGTCGGCATTTCCTTGGCTGTGTTAGTTGTAATTGCTTACTTGATTGGCCGCAGGTCGGATGCAATGACTTTACTTGATTATTATAAAGACAAATTATCGTGTTTTAAACCTAAATAGTAACTAAAATGTAACTATTTAGATGTCTTGATTGTGTGCCGATAGAATATATAGTGATTGATTACCAACTAGTAAAATGTAAACGTAAGATTTATGTCTCGTCAATTTTTCTTCTTTTAGTATTATAAAAGGCAAGCATTTTCCACCACGCTGATACTGTTAATAAAATTATTCAATTCATTAGTGAAGTACTTTAATTACATAGGAATGTCAAACTTTCGCGCGATTTGTACCATTCTCACATTCTATTTTATCCTTGGCTTTGAAAGCTTTGAAGTAAGGAGCAAGTTCTATTATATCTACGGAAGCAAGTTCTTGTATTTCTACAGGAGCAAGTTCTTGTGTATCTACAAGAGCAAGTTCTTGATATGAATACCAAAAGTAAAAGTTGTAAAAGCAAAGCATGATTCACACTAGCCAGTGAATTTGCAGTTTTGTAGCAAGAAGCAAGTATCTGTGAGCAAGTTCTGCTACTTCAAAACAAAAGTATATATATTTTAGTTTTGTCCCATTTGCTGCTCCATAGCTTTTAAACACAGGGTAAAACAAACAAAATTTGTATTAATACATTTTTATTACTTGTCCTTTATGTAGGGTGAATTTTTGCAATAATTTCTATCTAATTACTGCACATTTGCTCAAGTTAGTTTTTCCCAACTTTAATTTCAAATCTTATATTTATTACGAGATTCTCCACTTTCGCACTGTAACATTTTGACGCCAACTAATATGTTTTACCAAAGATACGTAAAGAAGTGATGAATATAACTTGGGCAATTAAATGAGCGATTGATTATTTAAATCAGTAATTCAAAGTCATGAAAATTATGTGCACGAGGTGAGACACAATCGGGAAATAACTTATTATCTAAGGACAGCACATATTCTTCATATTTCCCCAGCTTCTTTTTTAGATTTCTCACTTCCCCGTTGTAACCTCTGGACGCCAATTATTACTTTTTTTTTTTACAAAATACGAATTTTCCATGCAGGTATTAATCAAGTTGGATAGCGCTGCTGCTAGATATGAATGAATTATACCGGCAACTACACACCAAAATGATTATGTACATGTGAAACATTTTATTAGAAAATACTACAGGAAACTGTACAAATAAAAATACAGAAGAACAGAATTTTCTCAGAAAAAATCATTGGATTTATAAATTAAAATACAGTAACTATTCAACTACAATTATTACCGGAGTACCGAAATCTTCCCACTTAATTCCAGCAATTTACAAGATAAATTAAACAATCAACGTCAAACTTGAGCAATAAAAAAAATAAATTTACTAGGTATTATTCCTGCTCCTGCCCTCAGATTTTGCCCTGGAAATAATAATACATACTTATTGAAAGAAGTAATAATAATTAAAAAAAAATATTCAATTAATAATTATAGCCACTATTTAAGGTGATAATTACCTGTTTTCCCCATTTACAATTCCCGTGACTTACAAAAATTATTTTGGTTGAGTGCGACAGTTTCATTGTATAGAAAACAAAAATTATTTTTTTTGACAGATGCTAGCGAATAGTTAGAGTTTTAGTTTTAAGTAAGTTTCAATTTATTTAGAAATTTAACAGAAAATGATCGTTCGTATGAAAAACATGTTTTGACTGAAATTCAGTGGAATATTTTTAAACTCATATCTGCTCGTTGTAGACAGTCTCGGGCTGTCAGAGTGTAGAAAAATTGTAGCGGATTTCGAGCGGATTCGGGTTTGATCGAAAACATTATAGCGGGTTTCTAGCGGTGTCGGGTTTTATTGAAAAAATTGTAGCGGGTTTCTACCGGGTTCGGGTTTTATTGAAAAAATTATAGCGGGTTTCGAGCGGGTTTGGGTTTTATTGAAAAAATTATAGCGGGTTTTCAGCGGGTTTTCAGCGGGTTCGGGTCTGTAAGAGTTTGCCTGCCGGCGGGTCGGGCTGAAATTTTATTGGCCGGGGTTTTGACGGGCACGGGTTTGAAAAACTTACCGGGTCACACCTCTACTTGTTGGCTCGAGGGCTCGAGTCTCCGTCAGTCTTGGGTATATGTTTGTCTCGTAATGTACCTTAATTTGAGAATAATGCAAACGGCGTCGAAGCAAATAATCGTTTACGATTACAAATTCTTGGTTGAATAAATGAATAGATATTGATATAAAATTTGAATTTGCCGGTTCATAATAATTTCCGTAGAAATTAAGATGATTGCAATTATTGCTTTAAGCTTCCGATGGCCCACAATTATGGCCAAACAATATTTACCTTGCAAAGTTTGAAACATGAATAAATCAAGAACCAACACCCACACAAATGTTTAAATAATCTCCAAAATATCAATTTTAGCACAAATTGTTAGAATTTTGGTGAAACTGAGTTGATGAAATGCTAAACTAAACGGGAACCCACGTGGTCTGTAATGTTCACTCAGTTACATCGTTTTTAGCCGATTTATTTTTCTCCTTGACCTCAGGTTCATTTTTTTCAAGTAATTTTCAAATAAAAGCAAAAATTGAAGAGTAATTTTCCAGATTTGAAAATTGAGTCGAAAGTACCTCAATATTTTTCTTTACTTCCCTAACTTTATAACCTTGCTAGGTATTTTTAACCTAGCTGAAAGCATCGCATGTGTATAGAGTTTGACAGGTTACAGCGATTTGTTGGATTGCGCAAATATTTCCTCTCATAATTGAACCAATCTTTCCGTTTAAAGGTCCCATATCTTGTCAATGAAATTTATTCCCAAAAAGTTTGGCCTTTGAGAGACATATTGGCTGTTGGTCTCGCTGTATGAAAGTGATGTATATTTTTTCTCACCATTTTGTTATTGAATCAAATATCTTAATGAAATTTCCCAAGTCTTATATTAAATTGCAAACAGAGTAAAATTCTTAGAAATGTTACAAGAAAATTTCTACGAATGAAAAGAAAGAATGCTTAATGTATTACTTCCACATTTTTTAGATTTGAATGAAATATTTTGAAACTGAATTTTTTGATAGACAGCAAAATTTGAAGATTCAGGGACAATTTTGAATAATTTCCTGTTAACCTCGTTCTTTTTGGTTGACTGTTATCAAGGCAACGTTTTTAGAATACTTTTAAATGTGCTAACTAAATTTGACTTTTGCAGGGAATACGAAACTCAACTGTAAATCAATATGGCCCTCAAGACGATTGAATTCTGTAATCGGCGTGTTACTTCGAAAGTTAAAATATTTTCTCAATGTCAGTGGAAATTCCTGCATATAATGATCGAACAAATTAATTTTGTGTTTGTTTTAAACAAATCTTTGCCCACATAATTTACAATCATTTAGCTTTTGCAACAACTTCGTAGCTTTAACTTTACATAACAAAAAAAATCGTAGAAATGTGTTATCTTCGAAATTGATATTTCTATATATCTGACAATAAATGTCCAACGCTTCTATTCCATCAAATTTCCCGCCCCATTTGAAAAAACTGCTCATATATTACGTGCAGTATAAATAATTACACAATTGGAGTTACAAAGCTGTCGTACGCATATCATACTTGATGCACTTGCTTGTTAAAGATTGATTGGTATTCTTCCATCTCTAAGCTTTGGCAGCGGAATTTGCTGAAGATTTTAGCGTTTTTGCTAGACGTGACAGTGGACCCGGGTTGTGTAAGTACGTCAATAATTGTTTACATAAATCCCCGGTCCACTGTCACCTTAATAACTCTGGATTTGGCTTACCGATTTAGCTGAAAGTTTAAAGATAAGTTCCAGACATGTCATCACACAAATAAAAGTGGTCGAAATCCCAAAAAACCGAACCCGGGTATTTTTGACCAAAAAGGTCATCCGGGGTGACCCCTCTAGGTTCGGTGATAGGGACGTATCCGAAATGTACACTACTTTTAATTGTCTGAGGACATGTCGGGAACTTGCCTAAAAAATTTCAGCCCATTCGGTTAGCTAGATCCGGAGTTATTGAAGTGAAAGTGGACCGGGGATTTAAATAGTTGTTTACATACTTACACAGCCCCAGTCCACTGTCACTCTGATAACTCCGGATTGACTAGACCGATTGGGCTGAAATTTTCTAGGCAAGTTCCCAACATGCCTTTAGACAATTAAAAGTAGTGTACATCCCGGATACGTCCCTGTCACCTATCCTGGAGGTGTCACCCCGGATGACCTTTTTGGTCAAAAATACCCGGGTTCGGTTTTTTGGGATCTCGACCACTTTTATTGAGGTGACAGGGGGCTCGGTTTGTGTAAATACGTAAACTATTACTTAAATCCCCGGTCCACTGTCACCTCAATCACGCGGGATCTACCTAAACGATTGAGCTGAAATTTTTCAACATGTCTTGAGACAATAAAAAGACACTAAAACAAGGTTGATATCTGGTATTTTGGAAAATTAGTCTTTTACGAAATTCCTATAAACTAGTGCGAATTTTTGAATTGACGAGTTAGGCCTATGCAATCAATGAATATTTCTTTTATTTATTTGTAGTGGTAAGTGAAAATATTTTTAAGACATCATAATTGAAAATGAACACTTGGTTGCAATTTGTTGCATTTTAATGCTTTAATGATAACGCAAACAAGAACAAAATAACGAAACACGACAACAATAACAATTCGGAAAATTCATCATGTTAAAGTAGAATAAAGTATTTATTTGAACATGATTACAGTTTCTTATATACTATATGTTTTCCATCGTTTTGTATGCATTGAGCACAACGTGTAGTTACTGCGTTGAAAGCTCGTTGAATCATCTCCACTGGTAGTCTCCACTTCCTGACCAATAAACAGCTTTAAATCGTCCATGGTTTTTGGCCTTCGAGAATCCTTTAGAAACCCCCACAGGAAGAAATCTGGGGGGTTGAGATCCGGTGATCTCGGGGGCCATTCCTTCGGTGACGGTAATCGACCAATCCAACGTTCTGAAAAGTTTTCGTCCAGCCAGCGCCTAACACACACCGCCCAGTGCGGCGGTGCTCCTCTTGCTGGAGTACCGCCTCCCCAGCTATTCCAGCAGCTTGCATGGCTGGCAAAATTTCATTTTGCAGCATAGCTAGGTAGCTAGTAGCCGTACATGTTTTTGGAAAAAAAATGGATCTATTATCCCATTTCTCCAGATACCGCACCAGACTGTCAAACTTTGTGACTTCAGTGGTTTTTCAATTAGCCAATGTGGATTTTTGTACACATAACGGATGGTATTTCTAGTGGTGACGGAGCCGCTCAGTTTGAAGCTCGCTTCATCAGTGTATATGATGCTCTCGAGGTAATGCGGCTATAATAATAAATTAAAACAAGCAATAAAGTATTTATACATACAAGTATCATAATCGAAAACATTTTCATGCAGGCTACCATTGCTCAGATGTGACTAGAAATAAGAAAGTTTATTGTTAAATTGTTTGTTTGAATAAAGTTTTCAAATCTTACAATGCTGGTCATCAAATCAATTATGAAGTTGCAGAAATTCAGTCGCTTAGGAATATCTGACTCAAGGAGCTGTTGGACAATCGTTGGGCGATAACCTTTAAATCAATTATTAAAAATAACAATTAATTAATCTAATATTCATTCATACATAATGTGAAAATATCATTTACAACAATACCAAACGGTTGTAAGGGCATTGCCAAAATCGACCTGAATAAATTATTATTATTATTATTATTAACCTTTAAATGCCGAGTCCTTCAGTAACCTCATGATGGTTGGCTGACTCAAATTGAGAATCGCAGCTAGCTTTCGAGTCGACGTGTCCGGATCATACACAATGGCTCTGTTCAGCCTCTGAACATTTTCCTTGGTTCGCACAGTACGTTTTCTTCCTGAAGACTTCTTGTTTTTGACACTTCCTTCGGATTCCAATTTGGAAATAACGTTTTTAATGGTTTTATTGCACGGTGGATTGGTTTTAAATTTTGATCTCCATGATCGTTTTACTAAAGTGATATTTTTATCCCTTTTATAAAACGTCCGGATAATAAACAACTTTTCCCGTAATTCCAACCTCGACGACATTTTCAGCTCGGATTCAGGTAGCGTATAGAACGAGGTGCGAACATGGACTAATGCTTTTTAGGCAAACAAACAAGCTTATATATTTACGTTTAGTCATTTCATACTCATGCAAACATTACTGTACCAAACAATTTAGTAAAGTAACCCTTAGCAACATCGTTATCCAAGCTGATGAATTAACATTAGCCAACCCGGGATGTCGACCTATTTTTAATGTCTCATACCTTGTTGGGAGCTTGCCTAAAAAATTTCAGCCCAATCGGCTAGCTAGATCTGAAGTTATCGCAGTGACAGTGGACCGGGGATTCAAATAATTGTTTACATACTTACACATCCCCAGTCCATTGTCACCTTGATGGCTCCGGATTGGCTATACCGATTGAGCTGAAATTTTCAAGGTAAGTTCTGGTCATGTCCTCAGACAATTTAAAGCGGCGAAAATGCCGAAAATGTTCTCATCACCGAATACGTCAAGGTCAACCCGGATGACCTTCAGCTAAAAAATGCCCGGATGCAGTTTTAGGGATTTTTTAGGGATCTGGACCGCTTGTAGTGTGGTTATTTCAGTTTTACCGAAAATTTTGTGGTCGTTATTTCAGTTTTAAATTAGCCAACTATTGCGTTATTCCACTTTGACTCTCCAGCGATGACATGTATGTATGTAGATATAATAAGTTCCAATTATTTGCTTTCAGAGACCCTATTTGCCCTAGGTTAAAACCCCCATTCACTGTTTGACCTGTCGAACTTTGAAAATTTCGGCAAATTTGAAAAAATGACGTGGGGGTATTGTCATGACGTATGTTTTAAGCCAAGGTAAAATTTGGTTCACCGATTCGTAAGATATGTCGTGCCCACTGAATCCCGCACAAACTCACCCTGACCATATTATGTTAGGTGCCGGGTCAAAATTTCACTTCCACAATGTTTATCAGCCTCGAGCCTGACTTTATTTTGCATTTGGATTCATGGGGTGTTTTTATGGAAGAAAGCTGATGGAGTTACTCTCACCACAAATCCTCCAACAAATCATAATCCTCGACTAAGTTAGATATTCAAAAGGGGTGTTGCTAATACCCATGGAATTATCCATGGTACATGGAGCCCATGGAATGGCTAAATGTTGTCACACTTTTTCCAAGTCCCCATGGAAAGCATGAGCTCGCCATTAGAAGTGCGCTTAACCCATGGAAAGCATGAGGTGACCATTAGAAGTGTGCTTAACCCTTGGAAAGCATGAACTATCCATTTGAAGAACGATTAACCCACGGAAAGCAGAGTAAACCTGTTATAAGTGTCTTACCCAGGGAAAGCATGTCTTTGACATTCACAGCATGTCTAAACCCATGGAAAGCATATTTTACCCATGCATGGCGAGTATTTAACGTGTACCCGCAGTACACTCATTCGTGAATATTGAATTTACTTTGGGGGATTGGAACCTAACCTAACCTTAATTAATGAATTTTATTTTATTTTAAAATATTCCAACCTCCGAATGGAAATTCTTTAAAACAGGTTAGGTTAGGTTCCAATCCCCCAAATTAAATTCATTATTCACGAGGTAGTACCCCGTGGGTACGTGTTAGTATATACTCTCCATGGGTAAAATATGCTTTCCGTGGGTTAATCATTCTTCCAATGGATAGCTCATGCTTTCCATGGGTTAAGCATACTTTTAATGGTCACGCCATGCTTTGTATGGGAAACTTGGGGACATGGAAGAAATGTGGCAACATTTAGCCATTCCATGGGATCCATGTCCCATGGAAAATTCCATGGGTTTTAGCAACACCCATTCAAAGGCTAAAGAGGGCATAAAAGAGAGTAAAGAATTATTTCAGCACCTTCATACGGTTTTGGGTTACGGAGTACTGGCAAACCAAACCAGAATGATATATGGGGCTTAGGCCTATTTCTCATAAAAAAAACCCCGCCCCTACGTTTGTACGAATGAAATGCATACGTACCACGTGCGAAAATAGGACTTCGCCCCATATATCATTCAGGTTTGACTCGCCAGTACTTGCCCTTTTGGGGTACATTTACTAGAATTCGTCGTATCCATTATCCCTCCGAGCCGATCGTCAACTGGGATGTTATTTAATCCCATCTTATTTCGAAATTCTTCAAAAGTAAAAGTATCGATACCTTTTATTTCTTGTGGTCGGAGATATTGCTCCATGAGACCCTTCGTTGCTTCTCCAGCTAAACTCTGACGCTTGGAGAGCTTAACTTTGATATTGTGTGAGGTGGCCCATCTTCACCGTACTCTCCCTCCCCTTACCATTCCTGTGGCACACTTTCACCTTGGACGGAGTTCTGATCCTGGAAAAATCCTTTGTAGTGAAATAATTTGACTACTGTTATATTGGGAATTTGTGTCTCCATGCATGAGATAGGTAGACAAGATGAACCTTGCTTGCAAAATCATCAGACTGCTATCAATTATTCTACCAATTATTGTTTCTTTTCCTATCACTGTAAAAAATAAATCTGAGTGTTGGACATGGGTCCCCGAAGAAACGGTTCACAAAGAGAAACCTGTAAAAATTTAACAGGGGTCTCTTTAAAATTTACAGGTGTTCCGGTTAAATTGATTTTTGAGAATCAATTCAACGGGAGAACCTGTTAAATTTTAACAGCTTTCCCAAAGTGAACCTTTTCTTCGGGGACCCACTTTCAACACTCAGATTTATTTTTTACAGTGTACACACACACACACAACCAATGCACAAAATCAAAACATTTTTCCCACGGTTAACTTCACAAATGTTTGTTCCAACAGCTACTTCAACCACGGTTAAGTCTCACAGTTATTACAGTAAAATTGCCACTTACAAAAACGGTGAAATGAAATAAATTCGTGGTCGTCGAAAGTCTAACAGGTGCTATATGCAGATAACGAACAAGGTAGTATGTGCCAGCTGTGAGATCATGTGAATTCTGAAGCCAAAAGGAGCTAAGCTGTGTTTAGAGTCCGCCGTGAAGGCAGTTTCACTGCATGATTCGTTCAGTTTCATGCGAATTCCATGTTTATAGTCCGACCGAAAAAAAGATAAGATAAGATAACACACACAAAAAAATCATTCGTGAAAGAAAAGTTTCATGGAGTGATTCTCTACTAAAACTTTTCGTGAACTCTAAGCACAGCTCTTATAAAGCATTGTGTTCACTATCGCGCGCGTAGCCACGCGGATAGTACACTGGCGAGTCAAACCACGCTGGTCCCTGAGGCGGGGATTCTTGCAAAATTATGGCTCGCCTCCGAATTTCGCCGCCGAATCCCCGCCTCAGGGACCAGTGTTGCTTGACTCGCCAGTAGGTTCATAATTCATGTACATATAGCACATCTACATAGTTCTTTAGTCGGCGGTATATTCAGTAGTATGTATGCATTGCGTAACTAAATTGTCTGTCTCCCGATTGTTAGCTATCTTCCATGCTTGTATTTTGTGCTGTGAAGCCTCCTATTAATGGTGTTTGTGTTGCGGATGCTTTGTAACAATTAGGGGCTTACAATAAAGGACTTCAGATGTCAGGTCAGCGGGTCCTCAGAAATTTGGGCTCTGGTCCATGTTGACCTCCTATTCTGAGGGGGTCAGTCAGTCCCAAATTTCATCAGGGGTGACCCAGCTTGGAATTTTGCTGGCTTCTTGACCACTTGTTGACAAAATCCCCAGTCCATTGTCACCTCAATAACTCTGGATCTGGCAATCCGATTGAGCTGAAATTTTGAAGATAAGTCCTCAGACAAATAAAAGTGGTCAAAATCCCGAAAAACCGAACCCGGGTATTTTTGACCAAAAAGGTTATCGGGGTTGACCCAGCCAGGTTCGGTGATTTTGATGAAAAATTTTCCCTCCACTACTGCCATTATGGCCACAATGGGGCAAATGGCCAAATTCCTGACCATTGATTAAATGGAGAGACTTTCTTTACAAGGGTCTGTGGCCGTGTGGCCCCCTCGCATACTATAATATATTGTAAATGTAAAAATGGAATTTGGTTCACAAAATTATGCGCATTTTTTCGGTTGTGCTCTAACAATGCGGCATCCCAATCGCATAAAAAGCTACAGCAACGTGGTAGGTATCAAAAGATAGGTTTTTGAATGCTAAAAAAGATGTTGAATTTCCCGGTCTTGAATGGCCCATAGGAAGATGAGCATTTGGGTATAACTGCATTTTGAATA
>JAQFXU010003782.1:0-15259 GCA_034693705.1 Spatulosminthurus flaviceps
TTCTTGCTCCTTGCAAGCTCTTGAAATCCTCGTACAAATTTTGAAGCTGTAAAAAATTCAAAATCATAAACCAAACCATTTTATAATTTTTATTTTGAATTAAAATGAACCAGCAACAATTCAGGTGTGAGCATTTTTGCCAAAATTATTCAATTTTCACATTTTAAAATTAGACCGAAATTTCAGAAACTTCATACGATTCTTTATGTATCGGTCATTACTTGAATAACTTCCTTTAATATTTTGGTACGCTGTTGGAAAATTCTTTCCACTTCCATCAAATTTCTTACATTCTCAGCGGTCAAATAGGCAGGTTCTTGAACACAAAAGAAAGAAAAATTCATTGGTGTACAAATATGCCATGGTGGACGTCATCACTATGCTCAAATCAATGAGCAGTATATAGATTGTGTAAATGAATTCCATTATAGCAATGTACATCGAAAATATTCTTTTGAGAAGGAAATGCTCATTAAACCAAGAACCAAGCAGCGAAGCAGTACAGAGGGTATAAATTTCCAATGTGCTCAAAAACTTCGACGAAATCAAATATTTGAATTCCCATGGTCAGGACAAAATACCACCAAAGTATGGCTAATATTAGGTTAATTTAGGTGAATTTTTTAGGAAAATTGTTTAAGAAAACTTTGGTCAATGAATAATTCCAAGGAAAATTGTCAAGTTCAGACAAAGTCCTAAAATTCCTATCGACCTGATTTTTTACAGAATTCCGCAGATGATTATGAATTGTAATTGCTCTTATTGGGAAATAATTTTCTAGCTTGTATTATACTTACTTTTGTCACCAATTACAATTAAATTCATCAGGAGAAAATACCGAAGCCTTGTTTTGATTTTTAAAAGTTTTCTTGGTATTTAGATCCTATTGAAATTTATTTTTGAAAAATTTGTTCAGTTACGCACGGATTATGATAATTAAAAAAATGTTGCCACGAAACCAGGATAATTTAAGAGAGAAGGAACTGGTAATTTTATTCCTTCACATTTTAACAGCATTTTACGACATTGCAGAGTATCAATCATTTTTAAAAATTATTACCGGTTATTCACTATTGCATATTAGTTTGTCTGGTAAACCAAAAAGGCTATATTGAGTATACATATTTAGACAAGTTAATGATTTTGTAGTAAATCAATTGAAAATTGGGCCAGGTAAGAAAGAATGAAATAAGCGTGATATGTGAAGGATTTTCGTCGGGTGGTTTTTTTTAAATCAGCGAGTGGAATAAAAGTTGAATTGACTGTTTATTTTCTCGCTTATTTGTTATCCTATAGAAAAAATGGAAAATATTTATTTTTGGTTGGCATTTACTTTTGAATGGCAAAAGCTAGAACAACAAGCAACGTATATTCTTATAGGTCATATTTTCGACTTTCAAAATTGTGTTATATCCCCGCCTTGCACCAGTTAACACCGAAGGTACAACCTCGTGACAGCAACCAAAATCCCCATGTTGAGCGCTATTTTTCAGCAAAGGCTTAGCTCCTCCGTTTGAAGAGGTTTAAATTGCTTAATGAATTCAAAAACCATTTTAGGGTTTGCCCCTCCTAAACTGTTTTCATCAGCTCAAAAAATCCAATCAAACTGTCTAAATACAATTTCCATTAGAGGAAAGTCATTTGCAGGACTCGGACGCCGGTCAAGAAAATCATTTATTATGGGTTGATATCACGGGTAGGTTGTTCACATTTCCCTAGTAAGTATACGACAAATAGCCTATGACCTCGGAAACTCAAACCCACGAAGTGCAGTGTTCTGTAAGTAGCTCAGGTCCTCTCTTAATTCATTTGATTCATACGTATAATGCAGTTTGTCTCTAGTTGTTAGCAAAGCCCATCGAGGATGACAGTTAATGTTGACGTACTCGTTACAGGCCCTACTCTTCGTGAAAAAATCCAACGCCTGAAGCACCCACTCTCGAATCCTAGTTGTGGTAGGAACCAAGCCGACCAGATGTGGATGCAACCGCTCAAAGCTCAAGATAGCCATAGCAGGAAATTTGTTGAGGTCTCTCAACTTGGGCTGGAACGGATCCAAGGAGACTTCTCGATAAAAAAATGTTCCAATACCGTCGTCGTATAGAAAAAAATTAACCTCATGTTTGGCATAATTTTTTCATAATTAAAAGAAATGGTAGTGACGGACTAAAATATTTCCGCAAAAGAGACTAAACTTATGAATTATTTCAAATATCTATGTATTTATTTATTTACGAAACAAACTCCCACTCTTGTTGTTGGTGGCAGCATATAAATATGAGAAGAGTGAGGAAAACATCTTGAGTGCAAAGAGGCTCATATTTTCTTATAAAATCAAGATCGGCGTCTACCTCAGGCAAAACAGAATTAGTATAATAATTTGTACTAAATCCAAATTTTAATGTTATCGTTTTATTTTCAAAGGACATTTTATTATGTAAATACCCGTGCTTTTTTGCCTTTGGTGAATTCTGATTAAGTGCTTAATATTACGCTTTTACACGTTTAATAGGGAAAATTTCAAAAGAATTCAAAGAAGCTTTTTTTGGATTTAAACCAGTACGCTGAGAAAAAAATTAGATCGCCTAGCGTTGAACTTAACGTTCACAATTGAAATTTTGAAATGTTGAAATTGAAATTTGAATTTGAGATACCGCATTTAAGGTGGGGAAGAAATTATTATTCATGTGGAAATGATGTCATTCCATTGTCAATGCGTTCCTTTAGGTAGAAAAGTAGTAGCGGCGGGACCATTCTCCAATTTTACCCGCCATTTCATTCACCGAGAAACAAATCCCAAAATCACAGATTATTTCTGCTTATTTTTCCTATAAAATACATGATCCGCGTTTCATTTGGACAGAACAAGATTGAATTGCGAAAACAGTTAAAAATAGGCTCCCGGGATTTCACCATCGAATTGATCTGTGACACAGTTTCTATACTCTGTGCGTCAAAGCGGGCAAGGGATTTTATGCAAATTATTTGATCGGCGTTGAAGTCAAACAACAATTTTTTTATTAGATGCAAGCGAAATGGAAAATCTTGGATGAAATTTCGTATTGATAAAGTTTTAAAATGGGACATTTAAATGTAAGTTCATTGGCAAATTTTATAGAATTACCCAATAATGTTTCATTTGCGATAACGCATGTATTTCAATTTTCCCCCACATATTTATCCAAATCCATCATTTTACCTTCATAGCTACTATTATTTAAATAAAGATTCCCGCATCCCATAAATGACATCCATCATTTACGACTGCCTACACTACTGATAAGAAAGACGAAAGCACCCGTTGTGCAAACTTTATCACCGGCGTGGAAGTCCTGCAAAAGAAGAACGTACCACAGACAGTTCTATTTGTTCAACGATCCTTGCTTTCAGTATATTTAAAAAATAATAAAATTCATTTCCCGGACCTATTCTGGCGGAAGCGGTGGGCTAAAATTCAAAAGAATCCATCCTTTAAATCCACACTTGAATGTTGAATCAAATGGCAATGGAGTGTTTTTGCAAGCAAATATTTATGTATACGTAATGGTGCCTGATTGTGAAGGTTCAACGCCACTTACATATGTTTTCGCATCGAGCGCGTCACTCACTTAATGAGATAGATTCTGTCCGTGTGTGGCGGGTGTTCCTAGTTGGGACAGGGACTACAGGGGGATGAATCCATAGGGAAGGGTCAACCCATTTTCTTGATAAAAATCAATATTCTTAGGAGCTTGTACAACTAGGATCGACCACAACACTTCACTACGGCAAGATCATTGTACAAAATATGTTTTTTCCTGTTGGGCACACTCAAGTTAGGCAGGGAAAAATAACTAAAAAATTCCATGATGCATACCCCTGGTTTGGGGGGTTTCGATATGTAGCAAGTGGCCAATGCTATATCTCATCACTGGATCATCCCAATAAGTTGAAATTTGAAACTTAAGGTTTTGAAGAAAATTCAGCGATGTCCTCACATTCATTTTCCCGAAAAACCGATTTTCGGGTTTTTTCGGTTAAAATGGCAAATTGACAACGGGAACATCTCCAAAATCACTCAGGAACCCCACATAACAATTTTTATGCGATTCGGTCCATTAACGGCGAAGTTATGGACGTGACCATCAAAATCGACTGCCCGAAATCCTGTTCATCCCGGCGCCATGTTTTGTACAATGATCGGGCCATAGTGAAACGTTGTAGTCGATCCTAGATGTACAAGCTCTTGCTCTTAGACACGTATGAGAATTTACTTTAACTCCCTCAATTATTGCTCTCTAGGGTTTCTTGCAAATATTGGGAAAATTATGTATTTTGTGAAATTTTATGTGGGCATACTTAATCTTTTTCCCCAAGCCTTATCAAGTAATTATCAACTTATTATGGTATTAACGATGGTATTAACTTATCAAGTAATACCATCGAGCGAGGTTGTGCTTGTTTCTAGTTGTAGCAGCTCAGCTACATCCGCAAGTGCAAGAGGTTATACCAAAGAATGGATCCTAATTGGCGTGGAAGTTGACCAACAAAATAAAATGTTAACGTGAATCCATGAAACGTAATAAATGATTAGCAATGTCTAAGATATAAAAATGATAAATTGAGTTCTCTGGAAAATCTGGAAATCTATATTGAAAAATTGGGGTAGAATATTCCAAAACTTTTTTTCCAAAAACGATTTTCTCCAGTCTCACACAAAGGGAAAAAGTTAAACGGGAAATAATTATTAGTGTGAGACAGAGATGAATTATTTTATTTAATTTTTTAAATATCGCCCTATTAAACACATGAGATATAAATCCAAATATTATCGTACAGAAATTACCTAATAATTTTCCTAATGTTTTTTCAATATTAAAGACTTCTAATGTTTTTTCAATATTAAAGACTTGAAGTGTCATGAATAGAGTCAATTAGGACAATGTGCTCGATCAACGCCGATTTAGAAATTTGGTACTATTGCTCGGATTTCACTGACATGGTAATAGCAATTTTTAGGTCTTATTCATTTTGGTTACGCCTGAAAAAAAATTTTACTCGATTTTTTACTTACATGACACCCAATTAAATGCCAAGGATTTATCGTACACAAACACAACGTAAATATTATTTCGTACTACAAGTTTGAGTGTTTGTGATAAAATTGTGCAGATGTCATAAAATTTCACCAATAAGTAAACAAGTTTTCAATTATTTTGAAATAATAATAATTATTGTTTTAAGTATTACAGCGCAGCGTCGTAAGTTACTCCAATATAGCAATTCCTCTGGTACATTTGAATTTTCCAAAATAATTGAACAAAACTCATGAATTTTTTAAGTCCTGATTGCATGACATTAATTGTTTTCACTTGGAGTCTCAGAAGAAGTTTTACCTTACTCGTAAAAAATTCTCATTATATTTTCCTATGTAACAGCTTCCACTACCGTTCCGCTCACTGTGATTGATTAACGCCGATCGTAATATTCACAGAAATAGACTTAAGCTTCAATTAGTGGATAATACGAAAATTGTAGTCTTCCACGGAAGTTGTCACGTGGACGCAGGTCAACACAACAAATAATGCGACGTCCTCTTTTTCTATTGGTTGATTGGAACTTTGGAACTTTCTCGGAATCGAACCCAGTCACCCAGTTTTCTTGTAATTACTTACTTTCAACTATTTTAAAATTATAACCGAATTTCCAATGGAGGAATGTATTGACAGGATGATGTTTTTATTTGCTTATTTGCATAAGCCTAGTTGTAAATGCTTCATTCCATAAACGGCGTATAGCTTTAACAATGCAGTGAAGACAGTCATATGAAATCAGAAGCTTTATGCTGCGGAAACCATATGAGTAATTAAATTCTGTAGGTAACATGTTTTAGGAGGGAAGCGAAGGATATTTTTGAAATTTGGCACCGCTATAACAATGTGAAATATAAATAGACAAATTTTGTTGGGTTAGAGTAACACTTACTAAGCTTAACAATTTAAATGTGAGCCAATTTTTAAATTTTCCCTCTTGACTTGAGACCATATCGTCAGCTAATGTGCAAAAAGGGCTACAATTTTCGTAACGTTATGGGAAAACCAAAATTATAGCCCCTTTTGCAAAAGGCGCCTTTCTCTAGGGCTATGCGCTAGAGCTATCAGCAGGTGATTCTGTAGAGCTGTGTGTGGATGCCCTAATGCATATCTGTTGTTTACCCATTGTATCATCAGCAGCTCCCTTTCTTGTGTAAAAATGTCTGTATCACGATCGTGCAATATATTGATATCAAGCCAAAATTGAATTAAATTTGCACGTAGTTCTCGTAATGCAAAAGCAAATATACGGAATGTAGGTGTAGATGTGATTCTACTTCCGTCAATCATTAGACCTCTATCGTGTATTTTAAATGGTTCCCGCATATCGAATCCATAACGAAATCCATTATGGACTCTTACATGGATTGATTCTGAATAGCATGTTCTATTTGTAGTATGGGTGCAATGTGTCGCTTTTGGGCAACATGGTGTGCATATACCATGGGACATTCCATTGGGTGTACATCCGAATCCTGTGCTATCAATATCCTAATTGATTTCCCTTCTATATTCCATCTGCTGGTGAGCCAACATGTGTCGGATGAAGATTAGGTTGAAAGGATTTAATAGGGAATGAGGCAAACGTAGTGCGTCCTCATGTATGGTTATATGAATGTTATTAATGTATATGTCCAAGGATTGTGGGTCGTGGTCGTCAGGTCTAAACAGATTAGTGAATGATTGGGGTATATTGGGCATGTTAATCATGGAAATGGGAGCGGTCTCAAGGTTTAAAGTGCTATAGGGGCGGGAGGTGCAAGGAAAAGGTATTCCTGAGCTACTTACTGGCTCTGGATATAATGCGTATGTTCTTTCTTTTGCTTTCCTATACCTTTTCATTGCCGCGCAGTCTGCTGGGAACTGTCCTGCTTGTTGCGCATGAAACATAGTGAGTGTTCTAAGCTCCTCGAGCTTTTTCCTATAAAACCGGAGTAAAAACTATATTTGCCATGCCTGGTGGGATGATGGGTATGCGTGACTCTGCCTCTGCCCAAGCTACGCGAAAATCGGGGAATATCTCTGCATCTGCAGATGGAACTGCTGATGCTGCGAATAAGGTAGTAAGGAGAGCTTCTGCTTCTGCTCTCTCAGTATAATAAGCCTGGGAGCTCATAATATGAACTCTTAGAGGGGTTGGTTCATTGCTTGGCAATGGTGCGTTAGCTTCTAATATCTCAGGCAATATTATTGAGCGTTCTATGATTGGCTGAGAAATAGGCAGAGTGCTGCGTACCATTGCTACCATAAGCAAGTCTGATGTTCCTATCGACTGTGGATTTCCCACAGGTGTATCATGAGATGATGATGTTATGTTTTCCTGCTCCTGTGTATTACTGCTAGTGTTAGCCGGTGTATTTGGATCTGAGGGTTTATTTAGTATGTTTACTTGAGGACAGCCGTCCATATTTATGGTCAATTTGTCCATAGCCTTAGCATGTTGAAACATGCTAAGTACACTTGCAACTAAAAGTTGTAAAATCCCATGTGAATGGCTAGCTGATGAAGTGACCGCTTTCCAGGTTTCTATATATGCTGCTTGTGTTGTGTCTGCTAGCTCGTGACTTATATTCTTGTTTTTACTCAGTGTTTTTGGATCAACACTGGGAATGAAGTTCCCATATCTATAGCATTAGCTAGTACTGGGCTCTCAAAAGTCATGATTTGGTCTAAATTCCATAAGAATATGGATGTGGATAGCTCATAGGCGAGTGAACCTGAGATGAGACATTCCAAGATAATGATCAGTGATTGTACCACTGAATAGACCTACAAAAGACAATGTGCCAATATGAATAGCTATTGATGTCAAAAGAGAGGATGTTTCTTTTTGTACCCGTTCTTCCGAAATTGATCCTGAGGCTCGAGACTTTGCATTAATATTTTTATGTCCACCTCTAGATCTTTCTCTGGGTTTCCTGGAGCCCTTCTTATTCTTACGTGGCATATCCTTATTAAGAATTCTATTGACTGGTTGAGGTGTAGGAGGGAGGGAGTATGGATCCTGAAATAACGAGAGAGATAAAGTATCTTCCTTATCTGTTTTCTTTTCTGTCGGAATATCCGACTGGGATCTCTGATTCTCCTGGATTGTGTCTCCGACCCTATCCGCTGTATTTTCCTCAGCTCCTGTAATATTGTCAGCTGGATCTGACGTTGTGTCTAACCTAAACTCAACTTCCTCCTGGCTCTGAATGTCCATGTCCTCTTGACTAATGAGAGGCTGAATTTGATTCGCCCAATTCTCAGTAGTGTTGGGTGATTGTATATATAAGTAACAGAATTTGTCAATGTTGTCAACAGTCTGAATTTTGTCCAATGATGATGCCTCAATAGCTAATAAATTAGGCATCTCTGTACTCAGTAATTGCCGATTGCACGCGAAGTGCAAGTAAATTAATGAGCCTCTGCACGTTTCCTTCATTCATCCAAGTCCTAAATTCTTTTTCTAGCGCTGCACTTTAGCCGATTGACGGCAAGAAATACTTTCCAACTCAAAAATCACTGGTTTTGGTTTTGGCCACAATTGGAAGTTTTTTTTGAATTTTTGGGTCAAAATGATCACACTCACTACCGCGCACATATTTTTATTTTAACTTTTCACCCTCTCAGAATTTATTTGAAGTGCATATTGAAAACCCCAGCTCAACGCATAACGCGTGTGCCCCGAAATATTTACTATATTGACAATTGAAAATTTCTCATTGATTTTTAGTTCCAAGTAACTGCGTATCTTTACTAGCGATTAGGATCAAATTTTGTTTTACCACCATAGTTTTAATTTGACATTTTATTGCACTTACTCGTCCAAGTATTCCTAGCCAAACATTCGAAAATGCGAACGTGAAAACATGATCAGCTTTGAACAAAAATTGCCCCCCCCCACAAAATGATCCACATTAAATTATTCAAATGAGCTAGTCGTCAAATTAATCTTCTTTCCTGTAGCAAGCACCTCTGCTAGTATTTTGGTTACACTTGAAAAAACAACACATTCTGAAGCTTCTTCTTTCTTTGCAAATTTATAATTTGCCAGGAATTGTATTGTGATCAAATTACCAGTTATTCCAGGCGAAAACTTCCCAAAATTAGGTGACAAAAGGTTGAATTTGGAAGAAAAATGACTCCTTTAAAAAATTATAACTGGTGGAACTTTCCCTACTAAGTAGAAACATCAACGGGTAAAGCAAACATTCTTAAGTCCCGTGTAAAATTATCATATGGTTTTTCGAATTAACCGGAATGCTTCAGGAAAAAATGCAAAGAAAATTGAGCCTAATATAATGTGAAAACACAGGGAACGCAAAATACTGGGCTCTACAATTTCTCAAATTTCTTATCTCATCTACTTTGCTCGAAAATATATTATTCTTATTATTTATAGAAAATCAAGCGGATATTGCACGCAAATGTTTTTATATAATTTATATTTCAAATTGTTTTATTGTGAATATTTAACGCCGTTTGACTTATTTTTAATTAGGAAGCTGATGCAATCGACTAATCTACCATAGTCTCCCAATGAAAGGCGGAATCGGTTTAATACGGTTGTTACTACAAAGCTATGCATGACATGACAAAATATCCATAGATGAAAATTTTTAATTTGAAAAAGCATTACTACGGGTAGGAATCAGTGGTTGGAAAGGCTCAAAACTGAAAATCAAATTTTCAGTTCAGTTTAGTTTTTCTCAATCAAATTTCAATTCAGTTTTAGCTCTGAACCAAATTGAATAGTTCAGTTCAAGCTTTGAACCAGACTGAACTGAACTCTATGAGCTGATTTTCAAACATTTTAAAATTATGGTGGGAATCCAATGGATTTTGATAAAAAATTTACTATTTCTATTTTGGATTCCCCCCTTATAGAACGTAGCATTTTGAAGGAAAAAATCTTTCGAGTTTCCAAGGATTTGAGTTTTGTCGATTTCTTAATTAAAGGGAGCTACTGGTTTTCAATGTTTTTTTAATTTAAATAAAATTCGAATATTTCGGGGGGGGGGGGGTTGTAAATTGATTGCGAAAGAATTGGAAAAACTTAAACTTAGTAATTTTGACCATTAGTCACACCATGACTGAATTATTATGGTGTGCACACAGTTGATGTATGGAAAGTCCTTTGATTTTCTCACCCGCAGTTAATCTCTCTTGCATTGAAATGCTTCTTGTTTAAGATGATAACAAATCGTAACAGCAGTGCAGCGTATCAAACTCAAAATGCTAACTGTAACCTTTTTACATTTTCAAGCAATTTTAGACGGGGCAACGAGAAAAAAGCTTTATCTAGATTTAAGGTGATGACATTTTATGAAAAAGTACATGACCGGCGTCTAACCTTGATAATTTTGTACAGTGCAATTTCTCTTGTTGAGCTATTTGATTAAAGTACAGTATTAACCACTTTTTCAAGTTGATCAAAGTTGGCCCCCGGTATCTCATCCCCACGGAGCTCTACAACCCTAAAAAATTGTTTCAAAATTAATATATTTTCAAAATTTAAACACGATTTGCATACCACCAGATTTAAAAATTTGAGTTAGTGGCGTTCACCCCTCTGTCTCTTTCATCTATTAATACCATCAATATTAGAGGTAAAATTATGGTCACATTATTTATAAAGCGTGAAATTTACGTTTGGTGTGTGATTTTTTTTACATTTTCTCAACTATTTCTATCTGCTTGACTTCGACGCCGGTGCTGAAATTCAGGAGAAGAGATCAAGCTTACATCGCTGGAGTTGGAATATTATACATAGTAATAAATTACATGACAGGTCTGCCCCGGATGAAGGTCAGTATATTCCTGTTGTACACTCAATAATAACTTGGACAATATTGTAGCTTTTTTGAACCCTCAGATCAGGTTTTATAGATTTCATGAAATTAAAAATATAATTCCGAATTTTGAAGTTTCTCTCAGAAAATTTAATAATTTTCGAAAATCGTGAAATTTGGCTTCGTCCAAAATTTCGGAGTAATATTACGAATTTTAAAAAACCAAACAGCATTGCCTTTGATGACAATTGAAACTGTCCGTGGTATGGGAGGGTTTTCCGCAACTTCTCCTTTTTGCTATATTGTATGGACGCCATCCAATTTTTCCTATTTTTGTTGGACTTGTTTTCCCATTGGAATTGTTTCATTAAAGTCCGAGTAGACGATACAACGTCGATAAGGACTAGAACCATTTATAGGTGGAATTTTAAACAATGGAATATGGAGAATCGGAATTCATTGGAAAAAATATTTTAAATCGCCCTTATTTCTCCATCCCTGATTATATCGTAAAATCCTTGTACGTACTTTAATTCAAATGTAGTAGCAAGTAGTTTTTCTTCTTGTTTTCGAAGGCAATGAGATTATTTGCTCAATTGTCCCAGACCCAGGGAAATGTAGGTCGTAAATACTTTTTTCCAACTCAAATTATTGTTGTTTCCCGTCATTTGAAAAAATGAATAAAACCGAATTTTTAGAAAAATTCAAAATTCATGAAAGGAGTTTATCGGGTTTGCTATGCTTCCGTCCCACCCTGTGGTGCTCTTATGGAGGCACCGTTAAATCTTTCCATGGCTGTGTCTTTTGAACGGCTCGTCGTAGCTCAATGCGCTATGACAATTCTGAAAGATGTCAATTTTCTCTTTCAAAATCGTCTTTGCTTGAATTTTTACCTTATACAGGGTGGAAGATGTGGTGGGATGCATTTTGCAAGAATAATTACTGAGGTTTTCCGTAAATCTGCCCTCAAATCTACATCCCGCCATATCTTCCCTTCATGAAAAGCTGAAAATACAAGCAATAGCAATTTTGAAAGAGAAAATTAACATCTTTTAGAATTTATCTTGCTCATTTATCCACCAAGATAGATGAAATTCAGAAGATACACACAGGGAAAGATTTAAGAATTCCACCATAACAGCACCGTAGGGGTGTCCTCCAATTTCACCAGCAATTTATTTATCCTTTATCCCAGGAGACCCAAACCCTAAAATTGCATATTTCATTTCAAAAATTAATCACTCTCATGATTTATGCATGGAAATGGTACGTTAATTTTTTTTTACAAACGGTCTATTTTGAAACTAGCTCTCAAACAATTTTGATATTTTAAAGCTATATTGGCATTCACCCTTCTGTTTAAATTATTGTAGATTGAATCCAAAATTGAGAAGCGATTTAAACAATTCAGGGGATCCGGAGGAATTTCAATAATAATTGATGATTAGGAAAAATTGATTGATGTAATTAAAAATTTTATGATAAAAATGAGAGTGTAAATCAGGACGAAGGTTAAGGTGAGGAAATTGACATTCATCAGGAGATTGTTTGTACTTGGTTTGACGTCATCCAATGTATTTGCTAACACGTTTAAGAGAATCATCATTTAGATTGTTACTTAACGACTGTACGAATGTAATTGAATGGAGGTTGTAAGGGCGAAGGCCAAATCGACCTGAATAAACACTATATATAATTTAGATTGTAAAGTCAAAGTTAGTGTTTCCTGGCCAGAATTGACAAAAAAACAGCTGGAATTGCGTTTTGTATTGCAATTTGTATTGGCTAAAAGTTTAAGTACATCTGAGACTGAGACAAATGAATGAGTTCATTTCAACGCCCCATTCCCTAAATGACAGTCATGATGTAAAGGCTTTCCAAAATTAAATGCTGTTACTTATTGTGAGTAGTTTCTTTTAGATTTGCTGTATCAATGAAAATATTCCCAATAAAATGTCACCAAAGCACTCTGAACTGGGAAGAATTTTAATAGCACGAGAAGTAACAAGTATTTTAATTTTTTTTATTATAATAAATAGTTAAACTTAGACGCCGGTCTTATAATTAATCAAAAGAAAACTAGGTCATATAGTATAGAATTCATTACATAAGGACGCTTGGGCGTAAGGACACCCACAAGACCAGCAATATACTGCTTGTAAAATCGCCGATTTTCAGAAATCTGGGATTTCTAAAGGATTTGCCGGATCTTACAATGAAAAGGATGTCACTAAAAAGGGCTCAAAGTTATAAAAATAACGGCTGTTTTTTAAAGTGGCAGTATTTTTATTACAAAGTAAATTATTAATTAAATTAGAAGCTTAAATAGCTTAATAATAGTTTTAATTCCGAATTTTAATATTATCGTTTTTGTGTATGAGTACGCTCGAAAGCACAATAAATATACATACATACATACATATTATCGTTTTGTTTTCAATGGACGTTTTATTATGTAAATACATGTGCTTCTGGTGAATTCCGATTAGGGGCATAAAATTAAGCTGTTACACGTTGAATAGGGAAAATTTCAAAAGATTTCAAAAAAGGTTTTTTTGGATTTAAACAATGACGCTGAGAAAAAGATTAGATTTAATTTGAATTTGAGATACCACATTTAAGGTGGGGAAGATATTATTATTTATGTGGAAATGATGTCATTCCATTGTCAATGCGCTGTTTTAGGTAGAATAGTAGCGGTGGGACTATGCTCCAATTTTACCCGTAATTTTATTCACAGGGAAACAAATCCCAATATCACAGATTTTGTCTGGTTACTTTTCCTATATTGTAAAATACATGATCCGCGTCTCATTTGGACAGATTAAAATTGAATTTTGAAAATAGTTAAATATAGGCTCCGGGGATTACACCATCAAATCGGTATTGTACCCTCTATATACTATCTACAGAGTACAGCACTATGGCTTTTTTTGTAAATTATTTGATCGGCGTTGAAGTGAAACAACAATTTTTTTTATTGGATGCAACCAAAATGGAAAATAGACCATTAATTTTATCTTGGTGTATATTTCGTACTGATAAAGTTTTGAAATGGGACATTGAAATTTAAATGCATTGCCAAATTATAGAATTACCCAATAACGTTTCATTTTGGATAACTTTTGAATTTTCCCCCACATGTTTATCAAAATCCCTTATTTTACCTTTTCATAGCTACTATTATTTAAATAAAGAATCCCACAACCCAAAATAATGTCCTTCATTCACAACTGACTGTTCTACAGAACAATCCGACATATTTATCTGCCCACAATTGTGCTGGAACCCTGTGTGTAAACTTTATCACCGGCGTCGAAGTCCTCCAAAAGTCTTGCAAATATTGGGTGAATTCTTGCTATGTATTTTGTGATTTAAAAATGATAAATTGAATTTTAATTTCTGAAAACAATTTCTCGATTTGTTCTTAAGAAAATTTACCAAATTTTAATGTAAAAGCTTAATATAAGGTCAGTATACGATAATTTCACGGAAGGTCAATATTTTTCAAGCATTACTATTATATACCCCCATTCCATATTTCTCCCCATCCGATGTTATTTTTTTATTAACTTGTTATTTTTGCATGACTGCAACGCCGGTTTAGGAAATTTCCTGTAAAAGTCACATTACATTTGTTGGATTTCGCCATACTTATCAAACGTAAATTGTGTCCTTTTAGCCTGGAAATCTGTGGTGAAAAATTCGGGTAGAATTTTCCAAAAAACTATTTGCAAAAACGATTTTCTCCAGCCTCCACTCAGAAAAGGCATTGTAGCTGTAGGGATTCCAACGGAAAAGTAGTGGATGTAGTAGGAATAATAAATACTTTTTATGTATAAGTGTCAGAGTTCAACGCTGTTCATGCCATTTTATTTAAAAGTTATTACCTCTGAATACAGATAGTTCCGAATTCGGTGGTTTCAAATTGTTGAAATGAGCTTGTACAATTAGAACCAAACCAGGTCTTAACCAGTAGGAAAGGAAATTGACAAAAATATTTTTTTTCATGTAAGGGGTACGTAGTTAGGTGCCGGAAAAATAATGAAAAAATTTCCGCTTGCTTACCCCAATCTGGGGAATTTTTCTCCTTTTTCAAGTGGCTACTGCCATATCTCAGCAATGGAACGTCCAAATGAGTTGAAACTGAAGGTTTAGAGCAAATTCAACGAGGGTCGCTTTTTCCTTTTCCCGTCAAACAAAACTTAAACCAATTTTCCGTGTTGTTTGGTTTTTCAAGAAAAATCTACATTTTGACAACAAAGGCTTGATAAGAAAAACGAAAATGATTGAATTTGAGGGGGAATTTAATTTTGGTAACCAGGCTGTAAATTGTTGTAGTAGAATGTAGTAATCGGGCTCTCTTAGGCTGCGAGTGTTATTGCTGCCAGAAAGTGGATGTTGCGGAAGTCT
>JAQFXU010003783.1:0-15258 GCA_034693705.1 Spatulosminthurus flaviceps
AGCGGAAAAGTTTAACGAGTTCCGGACTTCAAACTACGTTTTTCCATGCACATTTATTTCATATTTTTGGATTTTCTGTATCCCTATACTTACGCATTACTCTGAAAATAAGCCTCGTATGAGCTTTTAAGATCCTGTTGGCTCAAAGAAATTGAAAATTGTTATCAGTATCTTCTTTTTTGGTAGGTACAAATTCTATTTGACCCATACTTGTAAAACATACGAAGCCTTTACGTCACAACTTACCGACTCAAGTATGAAGAAAGAGATTACCATGGTGTTAATTTCTGAATATTGAAGGTTTTATTTATAAAGATGTGCTCCATTTCAATATCAGAGCTTCGAAATTGAGCATGTGGATTATTTTACTGTGATAATTATCTAAAAGTGCATGTGTATGGTATTCTTGTTATGAAAGTAAGGAGAGTTCTTATAAATCAAACGTGTAATCCATCCGCACTGATAATGATGTTTTTGCATTGCACTGTGTACAGGAATGCAACCCGTGATTTTTTCTTTATAACGAAGGAGACTACTACCTCATCCATGCCCGTATGGGTAAATATCCTATGAGTAGGGGAATACACATGGTAATTGTAGTAGTTCTTAACGCTTTAGCTTGAAGCCTCAAATACGGAAGAAATTCCATGTTGGCGTAGGAGCGTGATGTAAAAAGTATTTCGTGTGATATCGTACTAAATATGTGCGTATCCATTGTATTCTTTATATATTGGGCATATGAGTACACAAAAAAGTTGGAATATAGTTTGCAAAAGCATATGATATAGTTTGGGCTGCCTGAGTTTTGTAGCCTTATGTATTTGCGTATGAATGTTCAGTTCAGTTGCTACTTCGCTTTTGCTGCTTCGTCGCTTAGTACTCTTGGTTGCTCGCTTTTGCTGGGAAGTGGGAGATGAGGGAAAAGTTGTTGATGCAGTAAGCATTTTTTTTCAGTTGCTTGATCATCCCAAGTTTACGTCATTAGGAGGAGAAATGATGTGTTATGATGATGATGCTTGTTGAATAGTGCAAATCTGTCGATTTTTGTCGCAAAGGGGAAAAAATCTTTTGTATCGCTTCATTGAACTGCATTAGAGGCCCCGTGCGTGTTTCTATTGCTCTTAGTATTATTGGAAGGATGCATATGTGTTTGCTGTAACATAACATAAGTTTACATACATATTATATTGGACCATGTAGAAAATGGTACTGTGGGAACTTACATATTTGGTAGAAACTTTTCTCCCACTTTTATCAGTTATCTCCTTCTACAAAACATTTTCCTTGTGTTTCGTACCCGAAAAGATTTGGTTATTATCATTGAAACGCTTCGGAAACTTTAGTCTATTAGGGTAGTTTCTAGAGAAGGAGAGAGAGAGAGTGTAGGCGTAGTAAGGCAGGCTTTTTAAGCAATTATTATATAGGGACAAGTGTTATAGCGGAAAAACTATAATACTTTGGTTTATAAGCATAATATTATGTTCTACATATTTATTTTCCTCACGCCATCAGATTACATGGTGTTAAAATTTTGTTGGTTGCTTTTTCTCGTAGTTATATAAGAATTGTTTTCTAATTTTCGGCTCTATCGCATATTCACGGAACAAATCGAGGAAGAATTTTAGAAATCTCATTATGCAGCTTTTGTCGAGAGATGTTGTTGAGAATTAATGTGCAATTTCCACTTTTGATTCCTCTTCTTCTTCGTCTTCTTCTTCTTCTAGTTCCAACGAAACCCTTATGTTAGAATCGATCGTGAATTGACAATTACTAAACAAGGCCATAGCGACAAATAATCGTAGCTTCGTTTTAGGAAAAAACTTTCGTGTGAGCAACGATAACTATTTTTATTCATTCAAACTATTTATGGTATATACCAATATATATGCACGCGCTTAATATTCCCGATTTGTAATTTTTGAAACTGCATATATCAACGATTTTTAAAATTCCATGCAATTCATAAAAGTTTCAAAAAAATTTGATTGAGTTAATGGAGAGTAATTTTGCGTGGGTGTTAAGGTTACCGTGGAAGTAGCTTAAAATTGTGTTTCAGCATACAATGCTAAAAGGAGCGTTTGCACAGATTGTGATAAACTTCCGGTACTTACCGGTAAGTATATTACCAGTGTACGATAAGAAGGTAAGAAAAGGTTGCAGAGGTAAAACTATAAGTAGACAAGGGAATAAACTGTAAAAAATTCAATTAATTTGTAAGTGCAATTGGATCCGATTTGGGGCTTCTGTGAGAGGAGAAGAGGAAACTAACTTGTTGTTCGTGGGGGAACGTCATTATATAACAACATGTGTTTGTATCACATAAGAACGGATATGCGAAAAAAGAGTCTTAAATACATCCATATATGTAGATATGTGTACATGAATGTAGATAAATGTTTGCTCAACTTTCCTCTCAAGCCTTTTCCCTTGTATGTATAGTTCATGGAAATGAAAAAAACATTAATTTATCAAAAGTTGCCAGGAGACGATGGAAATTGAACATTGTACATGTAGCAGGCTCCATTAGCACAGGGGTGATTGTATGAGTTTATAGTGCATATGTTCAGTATTGTAAGAAAATAATAGTAGTATTTGCATGATTTTCTATTGGATTACTACATATATATATATTTATACAGGAGAAAAAACTCTTGATCCGGAATGTAATGTAATATAGCCAGCTTGGCAACCCAAAACCGGAGGAAATCGCCTATGAAATAAGCTGAGAACCCCGTTCACACATGGCTTCCGCCATTTCCCTTTATTTCTCCAGTATTTTTACTATTCAGGATTTTGCAAAAGAAAAAAAAGGATAGAGTGGGTCCTTTTCCTGGACTCGGATTCTTCATGCATATGTTTAAGTGTTAGAATGGGGCTCTGACTGTATTCTCTATTGGAGAACTCTACAATTGACACGATTTCAAATGTACTCGTAAATGGGACCCAGACGTTAAAGTATTTTCCCAAGGATTCAATCTACACGTTCTAACAATGAGTTTCTTCTCTCAGCGCTGTAACCTAACTTTAGAAATTTAGTTACTTGTGTATATAGAAAATTTGAAGGGAAAGCAGCAGCCCATATGCCATACAATCGTAGTCCTTACATTTACTTTTTGTATTTGATAAAACTGAAGTACGAGCTGTTTTTATGCATTCCATGTATTTTCCAAGTTTTCCCTTAACCTTGTGTATGTGTTTGTAGCAAAATGTATAAATAAGTGCAGAAAAAGTGGGGAGGGAGTAAAAAGTACGAAAAAAAAGTATTATTTTCGATGGCAATACTTCCACCGGTTTTCCTATAGTAAAAGAAAGCTTGTCCGTGTGTGTAATGAGAAAGCGTGAGAGAGTGTAAGTGTGACTCTTCGTCCATAGGCTAAGCTTTGGCTCTAAATCAATCATGGGAATTGGATTGTCACTCTTTTTCTACCTTTTGATTCATCCTGGGTACATATATGTGTGTACGTATCTATGTATAGTATCGTGGGAGTAAATATGTGGTAAGGGATGGTTTCTTTGAGTGGTTTGGAAAGGAACCTCCTGAACCTTCGAGGTACATATAAAGGTATGGGAATCTCCCAGTAATGATACCTCCACTCTCATGCTTACTTGTGTAGAGTGTAGTTAGGGCTCCTTAACCAAGTCATTGGTTTTAGTAACTTTTTCTGTCGGTATAAAAAATGCAACTGGTTCTAGTTTGAAAGTATAGCCTTATTTCCATCAGAAAGTTATAGACACGGGAAGAAAGGCTGCTCAGGCATTTATACGAATGTGAAGTTATAAATCAAGAGTGGAGCCCTACTCATGGACTATGTGTGTGTGTGGAGAGAAAGTTTAAGTTACACATGAGATTTTTTTTCTCTCTCGCTTTCTCCTCGACTTCAACTTGAGTTGTTTTTTCTCGGTACAACTTAACCAGCCACTTCACATTTATTTCCTTGAACTTGAGGATTATTCAACTTTTATATGAGCTACTCTGTAGATATGTTTGCCTACATATCGAGCTCTGATATGTGAACGCAACCATGTAACGTTATAATACAAGGGAATGAGTGAACGTAGTATAAAGGCCCTGTCACATATGCTGGACATCTTGGAGAAAGTTAAAGTGGTCCGAGTGTGTACTTGAGGTTAAGGAAAACTTCTCCAAGCATCATCCTGTAAATAGGAACTGGGAGTATGTACTTGAGCGTACTAAATATCTTTTGTTTCTCAAGCACATGCTTAGCTACCGTGTGAGGTCATGTATGTACAAGTAGTATTTATGCTATGAAATGGGATTTGAATTCGTCACAACTTTGAACCTACTAATTAAAATCCTTGAAATAAAATCCTCTCTTTGAAGTTCAAAGTGTGTGGAGGATTTATTAATTAGAACCATATATGTAATTTTAATAAAATTCTTTACAGTTTCACTAGTTTCAGCAGATTACTTTCTTAGATCACATTGTTCTTTAGAGTAAAATTGAGGACTTAAAACGTAGACTGTGAGAAAGTGAGCTCAAGTATCTAATCATCAACGTTTTTAGTAACCTTCAAGTAAAGTATTGAAAAAGATTTATTCTGAGAGAATTCCCAATCCCAGTATTGTGCTACAGGGAAGTTGAAAATAGTATCATTTCCAAATAGAACAAAGAAAAGTTTATAGTTGAATGTCTTAGGCTTTTACTTCAGTATCTTTCCGCATACTTTCTTCGTGGATTGCCCATTGGAAATGAGGCCTGTTGAAAACATTCCCCCTATCTCCTGACAAGCTTATTGAAAAGGAAAACTCAAAGGAATCGTCTGCAACATGGATTTTCCAATATTCTCTTCCTTTTTTCCCTATTCCCAATCGTTTTTACCCATTTCCTTTGAATTGATGAATTTCAAGTTTTTCATGTAGAACATATGCCTATGCATGCTTGTATTATAGATTTTTTTCAGAGGCTCAACGCTCAAGTAATATATAAAAATTGCTCCCTGCTAGCCTCTACCATGGAGAAGACAGAGTCAATGACTGTATCCTCCTCTGTATAGCTTTTTTGTTCCTCAAATATATGAGATTACAAGTACTTGTGGAATATTGCAATAGCGAGGAATCAATACCGTTTGCAAATATAATTTCTTCCTACTGAATTTCTTTTGATATATTTAGGATTGAATCGATTTTGTCTCTCTATCTTTTTCTGTTTCTCCCTTTATCTCATATAAACGTTGAAATCTCTTTCCCCTGATTTTTCTCTGGCTCTAGCAAAACAAATCCATGGTTGAGCTGGAGTAATGTAATACATTTTTTTATCGTGCGTGGTTTTGGCTCATCTCAATGCGTCTGGAAGAGAGAATATTCGGATTTTTTCCTTATAATTCTTTTCAGTGATTCAGAATTTAAGTGTGGAATTTCCGTGCATTTCTATATACAAATTAGAGGCTTGTAAAGAGTAAAGATCAAAGCTTTATTCACTAATATTAGCTAATTTTATAAAAAAGAATTTTTGCATAGTTTTGAGTGTATGAAATTTTGAGTTCATTGAAAGGGAAAATGTTGTGGAGTTTTAATTTATTTTGTCACCGTTTGTGTTTTTGTAAAAGATAATAAAAATATGTGGAATAAACTATATGAAAAATACGAAAAACAGGAGTATAATAGAGAATTAAAGGGAATTTGTTTAGTCTTGGGAGAGATTATGGAAGAAAAGGCTGTTAAATCCGCCTTTTTTGGTTTCAACCAGTTCTCAGGCTTTTGTCCTCTCCATCTTTCTTTCTCTCTCTCTCTCTGTCTCCCTTGATTATATCTATGAGACAAGACTCTGCATGTGAGAGAGAGAGAGAGAAAGAAAGAAAAAGTTGTGGAACTTAACTCTGGGGTTTTGCTTTGTAAATCTTACAGAAAAGAAAAGGCAAGGTTTCTGGCCCTGAGTTGTTGCTTAGCGAATAAGAATGGCTGAAGTTTGTACAACTTGTTGTTTTTTCCACGTATTTTCCCTTCTCCTTCTTAACATGGCTTTCTTCTATATATTTGAACCTTGGTGATGATTGCGTTGGCAAAAGTGAGCAAGTCGGAAGTTGTGCGTATGTAATGTGTACACACGCCCTAAAAATGTTTATTTCTTTTATTTACGGTACAGTGGGCGTTCTTCTACTCTCCAACTCTCTATCTTTCTTTCTCTCTCTCTCACTTTTGCTCTTTTCCTTCACACGGATTTTTCATTCCCCGTATTTACATGGAAAGTAATAAGGTACATGGATGCGTAGGGAAAATAGCATAAGGTTAAAATAAAAACAGCATTGTTGTTTACACAGAGGGTATACATACATGAATAAGAAAGAACACCTACCTGAGCTCATAAGGGAATCCATCTAATTTTCTTTTGCGGCCCTGATTTCATTTTCAACTTGGAAATGTGAGTCAGGGGAAAGGATTGAATTAAACGAATCAAGTCATTCACCACTTGGTTTTCTTTTGCAACAACTAACTTGAACTAGAAAAGTGTTGAGGATTTGAAATGTTGTTGAAAATTGGTTGGACGGTATTTGAAAAGATATGTGTCGGTTTTATGTGCAGAACCTATGAGTAAGTAATGAGTACGTGGAATGATAATAAGTAGAGCCGCGTAGATGATGTTTTGCTTTTACGAACTCTCCCTTTAGCGTTTGCACTTGTTGTTTTTGTTGTGGGAACGGGGGAATATTATGAGCAACACTGTTGTTGTTTTAGGAAAATGAAAAAGGTAGAATGCTTTTGTTTCTTTTTCTGTCCGCAATAGTAGTTCCTTATCTTTCCCCCATCTTTATCTACTTTTTATCTAGGAATAATCTCAAGATTGGAGACAAAAGGCGGACTTTTTTAAAATTTATGGCTCTTGTTGACATTGAGCCTGGATGTGGTCTATATAGCTTAGTGTTTACTCCTCTAACTTTATTATGTAGCCCGTGGGTTTAAATTTCCTCTTTATGTGTATGTGGGTTAGTTGTGCTCATCATCTGGTTTTTGTTTGACGGAGAAAAGTCTACTTTGTATCTTTTATTTGTCAGGCACGGTTGTTACCCAATTAATATTTTTTTCTAAGTAAAAAGATTTCGCAAAAATGTAGTGCTATGTTTTTCGTAGAAATTGTGCTTTTTTATAACAGGAAAATAATTCAGAGATTTTAATGTTAGATGATCTGGATAGTGTCGTGGTGTTCTGGTGAATGGAGTGCGTACTTTTGTGCAATTTTTTATTATTTTGTGTTTGTGAGGAAACAATTTCCTGTCTTTCATCAGGACACAATTTGTTTGGTAATAATTTATTATACTCGCTCCTATCATAGTAGTTGAGCCTACGTGTGTTGTTATTTTTGTGGAATGAAGTTTGAGGGGAGGAAGAGAGCTGGAGTGTGGCTGTTGTTTGTTAAAATAGTTTTTTTTATCAGAGAGTTAAGGAATATAACGGTTGTGGGAAAATGGATGGAGATGAAAAAGTGAAAAGTGAATGAATTCAATTTAGTCTTGACTTCGGGATTACTGTTGACTAGAGGGATAGAGTGGAAGTGGGACTGTGTTGTAATATGTGTGAAATATGAGAAGGATTTTTGTTTCAAATCTTCTATCTCTTGTGGTTCTTCTCTCACATCTGCTCCTCTCTCTCTCTCTCTGCTCTAAGCTGACTCCTCCGAGGCTATGGTTATGGTACTGTAATATAGAGGAGGCTTGTGAAAGTACCTTACACAGAAAAACATATGTACGTTTTTGATTGTCTAGGGAGTTACGAGAAAAAAGTAAAGCCTTGACTTTATCTCTCCGCTTCTACCTTACCTTTTATTGTGTGGGTGTTTTTTGTTGCTCTGGTTTTTCCTTGTGTGTATGTACCTTGGTATATAATGTGTGTGTGTAACTCTATGCCTGATTTAGTAGTGTCGATAAAAAGCCAGATTTTTTCCTGTTGATGTGAAATAAGATGAAATGATGGTTTTTGTGCCTCACTGTGTAGAGTATTGCCCGCTCCATATATGTATTTACTTATCTGTAGGATAATAAAATCTTTCTTGGGTGCTTCGTTTGAAATGTTTGTGTGGATGAAGTCTCTTGATTGCCAAATAAATAAAGAATAATTATGGTATAAGGCTGAAGATGTGGAAATGTATTGAAGATCTGAGAACAATATCTCAGTTATAGATTATTTTTTGAGATGAAATATTTTTTGTGAAGATGGAAAGATTTAATTTTGACCCACATTTTATTTTTCTTATTGTCAGGAGAGATGCTCTCCTTGTCTTGAGATTTTGATAAATTGTTACCTCACTAAAAGATATTGATAGGTTTTTCTATCCGAAGAGTAGAGCTGAGATGATGGTTTTTTTCTCTTGTTTTTGTTGTTGATAAATGATGGGGAAGAAGAACTGATGTACTTTTTAGTACGTAATAGCTTTTAACACTAACATTATTTTGGTAGGTGCAGAGTATGCTTTTTAGTTACAAGAGTAACAGGAAGGGAGAAAAAATGGGGCGAAAATGTGATTGAGAACTGTGTGTACTTTCAGAGAATCATGGGATTTATAAAAGTAAATGTAATTTTCGTAACATGAGAATTTCCATTCCATCATCAAATTGGGTGGAATTTATTTAAGGAAATGGTAACAATAATACGAAGATCATGCGAGCTAGAATTAAAATCTTATTTTAATCTTTGAGATTAATGGATGTGATTTTTACTTGGTAGTAGTAACAAAAAGTTGCCTATATAGAAGCAATTGGTTTCGGATGTGAATTCCTCCAATCATTTAATCTTTCTTCCAGTACATTTAATTGCAGGTTACTAGCAAGGTTGATGACAAGAAATAAATTATGCTTCCAAATGATGTGATTTTTTAGCATCGGTTTTAGTAAACTGACAGTTCCAAGGTTAGAGCTCACTCCTAGCTTATTTACATGGTTTATATTTGAAAATCAAATTCAACCTTGCAAATGAAAGTTAATTTAGAAGAATTATCATTTAATAAGTAGGGACTACGCAGTTTGTTTACTATTCAAATAGTGTATGCAACTTTCGTGTGATTTTAGGTAAATGGAAAAAAAGTTGTGTGTGAGATTATCGTCTATATGTATGTAAGTAATTTTATACTTCAAAGTACGGAGGAAAATTGTGCACGCAGAAAGAAAGGTTGAGGCAGTTAATAGAGTAAATGGTAGGGAAAAGGTTGTTTAATTACCAGGAGAGGATTTTGTGGGCGATAAGTTTGTTCGGAGGTGTGCTCTATTTTCAGTTCATGTTCACTTATTCCTTACCTGTACTAGCGTGATATGTTAGGTCTTGTGCTTCCAAAGGCTCGAGCCATGTGTATTTGTAATTGCTATAACAAACAGTAATTATTGAAATATGGGACTTCCTTGCTTCACTTGTGGTTATAGAACTGACGGGGAGGAAGTCGTATTTAGCCCTAACAACGAGTGTATGACTTTTTGTATTGTGAAGGAATGATTTTCAATCGTGGCTTTACTAATGTTTATCCATGAGAATTATTTTCCTAGCTTTCTCTTCCTCTTTGGGTTGCCAAGCTTTTGAGGTTTTCATTTCAGGAAGAGGAAGGGGAATTTTGGAAATTTTCAAGGTTCAATTGAAATCAAGTGCATTCTGCATTGCTTTTGATGCAGGTTGCTGGGAATCCAAAACTTTTCTTTTTAGGAGATTTACTACTCGGAGAGAAATTAGAAGCGATATGTTATAAATATATGTAAATATCCTATATGCGTGCATACATATACAAATATATATATATATATATAATACTCATGTGCATTGTGCATGTGTTTTTATTGCGTACGTTGTGTAACTGGTGCACATATACTTGGTAGAGTAAATAGAGGAATTGTCAGCCTCCCCTTTTAATAATACCGGCCGAGGTTTTGGAGTCGAGATTTCCTTATTACTTTGTAGTTCTCCATGGAATCGTGTACATGCTACTATGAGCCTTCATAGTAGTGCTAATACTTTATACGGAGAGAGTGTGGAGTTGTATTGCATAATAGCATCTTTGTCGACAAAAGCTGTTATGTGAAAGTTGGAACGAGAAAGGAATGGTCATAACTCAAGGGAATAAAAGGAAAAGGACACACGTGTTATGATTATCACCCGTAATCGTTTTAACTACGACCATGCAGCTTGCATATAATAGCAATATAGGCTCGTAACGTTGTCGCCGTAATTTCTGTTTGAATGGCTGGTCAGCTGGACGGTTCTTCTCTCCTCCATCCATTCCTTCACCCATTTCATTTATACAGCTTTGAGTAGGAAAGATCTCCCCCCCCTCTCTCTCTCTTCCAGTCATTCCCTACTCTCTGGTTATGTTGTCCAGTCTTGGAAATCTTGGATTTGATGAAACAAATTATTTATTAGACAATTTAGGAATGACTTGGGTGTTAGTATGACTTTATAGGTTATGGCCGAAGCAGGATTTACTCTGGAAATCTGCAGTTATCTGCATATGTGATACAGATTATTATATACTTGTTACAAGAAAAAGACTTTTGGTAGCTACGGAGCTCTCGCGTATATAGTTAATAACTACAAATGTATTTGGAGGGAGGGAGGAAGGAGTTAGTAAAAACAAGAGTGGTTGGTTGTATGTGGAATTGTGAAGATCATTTCTAATGATAAGGTTATATAAGAGACTTTGTTCCTGGCCATTATTGCAAGTTTGGCTGGGATTGGCTTCGAGAATGTTAACACATCGTAAGGCTGAGAGTTATCAGGAGAAAATATGAGAACTGAACTGTTGTGTAAATAGTTATTATTACTGGAGTGGGAAATGTGTGCTTTTCATTTCTCTCTTGTCAATATTCCCTTGGTAATAGCAATAATAAACTTTTACCTATTTATGTATCTACACTCAGAGCTTTCGTCTTTGTGACTCTCCGTTAGTATAGTCGTTAGTACGAATATGTATAGGTATGAGAGCCTCACCAGTGAGCAGTGACGGTCTAAAAGTTTTTTCCCTTTTCAATGTCCAGAGATTGGCCCTTGCAAATAATGCACTCGTAGCGCGTGTAGGAATGTAATAGGATTTCTGAGTAGTAAATAAAATGTACTTTAAATTACAATACATGGGCGGAAATATGCAAAGGTTTTTTTTTTCAAGGACAAGTCCATAACTACCACTTTCTTTCAAATCCTGGCCCCTCTGTGGTCCTACAATGTACATAGTAAGTGCATGCATAATTCATACGTAGTTCAAACTACAATAAAAGTATATGAGCTTTCTCGAGGAATAGAATTTCTATTAAAAATACAGAGATATATTCAAGCCAGGTGGGTTTTAGATTTTTGTGACAATAATAAAGGGCGTTAGAGGCTCTGACAACAGCCGGTTTCTATGAGAACTTCCCTTTTATATATCCATCTTTATATTTCCAATGTGGAGCATCATAAAGTGACGAAGGGAAGTGGCAAGTGCATGAAAAATCATAGGGGGCATTGGAACTGCTCAAGTATATCAAGACTGAATTTGATGCACTTGACTAAAAAAGTCGATTGAATTGTGCGGGGACGGGATCTGCACATGAAGAGAATGAAAAAATCTGAGGGATATTGAAATACGTTCTAATGTGTATTAGAATTACATGTACATGCATATTTGTGTGTAAGGTGTTTGGAAAGATTTTTTCAGCCTTTTCCCTTGTAGCTGTCTTAACTTTAGTAACTATATGGTGGAAAAGTAAAGGATTTTCTTTCACTTGGATTTTATTTGAGATAGGCGTTCTAGATGTCATATTGTGTGCATTTCACACTTTGGGTACATTCATGTGGGAAGAGAGAAAAAAAAGTGAGTGAGTATATAGGAACCATACAGTATTAATGGATGATGAAGTTCATGTAATGGTATGCCTATTTTAAGGTAGTAGAATGGTAAGAAAGTACCACAATTCTTTCTTTACGCGTCTATGTACGTATATATGGAGCGTCCAGTAGTAAATCCATAATTTATTCTTTTTCTCCCTCCGTTGAGTTGCTGGGAAGTAAAGGTACGTATATTGAGGTACGTTTGTTTTAAAGAGGAAGGTAAACTCCTCAGTTATACTATGAAGAAAAAGGGCGAAAGCAAGCACATAAGTTTTTGGGGGAGGAGAAAATAGTATGTAGAAGAGAAATTCTTCTATATACTTTTCACGGTAATTCAGAATAACTCGGAAAGAGCTTGTTATTCGCAGTTGTTAAGAAAACTTGATTGCCATCCTTACACTTCACATATGCTAACGCATTATCGTTACTTGAGCGGAAATGATGCACGAAGAGAGGGAAAACTACTATGTCTGGGCTTTATGCAGAAGAAGAAGAAGAAGCTTTATAAAGGGGGAGAAAGTTACACCTTCCCAGCAGTTCCAACACATGTAATTATATATGTATGCCCCATGGTACTCAAAGGGGCCAGTGGAATCCGGGTTTTCATGTACATAATAATAGTAAAAGAATCCTGGGAGATGCTATTAGATTGCGTCATATTATAAATATATATTGGCTTGCATGCGTTTTGTGGGAATAAATGTGAGCCAAGGATATCATTGCGTGCTTAACTGTGTACGTATAGGAAATGTTTGTTGCGTTTATTATTAAAAACTCATGTCCATTTTGGAAGATAAAACTACCTCTGTATAGTTTGCACTGAGGAGCAGGAGCCACACACTGCCATGGTTTTATCCCAAAGTTCTTGGTTCCCTTATATCTCGTTTAGAATGTTGTTTGTGTGTGTATGTCCCTGCCCAAGGATAAGTCCCTGTAGTTATTACAATGGACGTTATTACGTCAAGGAAGAATGCACTCAATGACACTTGTTCTTTCTGTGTGGTAAGAATTAAAAGAAGATATGTACACAGTTCTAGGAAGGGTTCTCAGGGATGAAAGTCCTACCAAACTCAGTCTCTATCTTAGCTCTGCCTTTAAGTTTCTAGGACATGATAGCCCTGGATACATAAATAAATGTAGCGGAGCAGTTCCTATGTTGCTTTGAATTTCTTACAGGGAAATTATGTATTTATTTCTTTTCAGTTGGTTTAGGTACTAGGAGAGCGGCCTTTGTTGTATATGTTTTTGTAAGGTAGGAGGTGGTTGTGGTATGTTCGTATTAGGCATGGAGTCGTCCTCAAAAGTTTAGTTGGTATTTTCACGCCATTACTCATCGGATCTGCCTGCATGGTTTCTCGTCATAAATCTTTCCGGATATTCTAGTCAAACCAACTTTTGAATACCTTGAATTAATTTTTGGGAATCCAATTGCTTTTCTCGCTCTCACTCTTTCTCTCTCTCTCTCTCTCTTTCCTTCAACATAATACTACTTTAATACTTTCCTGCATTGTATTTTACGTGTGTTATAGCGCATTACGTGCTACCTCAACAAAGAATCGATGTAAATGGTAATTGTACCCTCCGCAAGCATACTCACGTATAGGCACAGAGTAAAGACATACACGCGGTTTTCTATATATGTATTAGCCTGATTTATGACTGAATGTGAAGTTAAGGAGGAAGTTCATTTTATATGAATGCAATCTATTTTTCCTCTCTTCCTGTCCTTCTTCCTTCCGTTATTCTCCTGCACTTCTCTTCCCTTAGATTAATTTCATATTCCTGGCTTAACATTGAACATGAACTTGCTCCTGAAACATTAACATTTGAGCAACTTACTCACCCTGTCTTAATTCTTTACCAAAACATTCTAAATAAATTCTTCTAACTTACCTATTACACTGTGTGTGTAAAATAAAGTTCCTTAAGAAAGTGCTTACAATTTTTTGATAGTCCGTTCAGGGATGCCGTAGAATAACTTGATAATAAAAAGTTTCCGCAGCATTTTTTCTTAACGTTGAGAAACCTTTTCTATTAAGATTCTTGGAGACTGGGAGACACGGAGGGATTTGAGAGAAATACTTCAAGTAGGAAAAAAGGTAATGAATTATAAGGGAGGAGAGAGGAGAAGAAAGAAAGGAGTGACTTTGAATAAGTCACATAGACAGACACACACAACGAGTGAGATGAGTCTGTAATGGAAAAAAGTGATACGTGAAGCAGAATTTTATTTCTGGAAGTGATTGGCAAGAGTTATTTTTGGCTCGGAGGGAAACTGTGAGCAGAAGGCAGTAGTTGATGGTGGATAAGACTAGATTCTGGAATCAAAGGAGTTTGTGCGTGGGCATCATATCGAACGAGGATGGATTTAATGGGGAGAAAGTATATATCTATGTATGACACAACGTGCATCCTTACTTTCTGCTTTTACTGTGTATGTAAGAAAGGTACGTTTAGGAATTTTGCTAGGGTAAAGGGAAACTTGCGTTTCCATGGGTGTCACACGGATACTTTCACGTTGGAAGAGGATTAAGTGAAAGTGATTATTTGAAACGTGCATACATGAGTTGGTTCTTCCTCTTCTTCTAGTACTGCTACTTCTCTCGGAGTAATTTTCATTTCTTTAATTGGTTACGAGGATGAGGAAAAAAGCTTGAAGAGAATGAGAGAGAAAAAATCTTCTACTAAGCTTTTTACCCTTTATTTTTTTGTTCGTTCTCTTACGAACTTTTCCTACTAAATTTTTACCATTGCTCTTTGCTCCTATACTGTAAATTTTCCCTGAAAATATATAAGAGCACGTTTCTGAATCGTATTGGTAGAGAGGAGTGGATTTGTGTTTGGTTATCATAAGGGATAGTATTTTCTCATGGCAAGGTTTTTCCAACTTTCACGGAGATATTTTTTTCTCCATGTTTTGTTCTAATTACTTTTCTCTTGGCTCTCGTCCCGCTCATTATGACCTACCTACCAAGCTTACATGTTGTGTTTGAAGTGGTTCCAATTATTAAATGACAGTTGTGAATTGGAGTGCGACATGGTTATGTAAAAGGCAGAGTATCTAGTTTTTAGTTGCTCATTCAAAATTGCTTATTTTTGAGAAGTGTACAAAAGGCTTTTGAATAACATTTTCATTATTGGTCTTGAGGGCTTGATTAGCATTGGGCTTTTTATTTTTTAACCAGAATTCGTGATCAAGATGAATTTTTTTTGTGTATGGAATCATTATAAATAATAATGTTTTTGGGAATTTTGGAAACGAATATTTGTTAAATAGTTCCTACCATTTGACCAGTTGACCCTTAGGAGCTTTAAAATTTCTATTTTACCAAGGAGTGTTATAGAAAGTAGGCTCCAATCACACTGTGAGCTCTCATTCACTAATGATTAGTGGTCGGACCAGTTCAGTTCAAAACTGAAAATTTTCGGTTCAGTTCAGTTCAGTTCAGTTTGGTTCAAGCCAA
>JAQFXU010003784.1:0-15256 GCA_034693705.1 Spatulosminthurus flaviceps
AAAACACTCGTCAAGAGCTTTCGAATGATACCTACCACATCAAAATCCGAGTCTGGCACTTGGTGGGTCCCCATTGTAAGACATATATATGACCGCCTCCGCAAGTATACAATGATGTCCCCAGAAAACCAAAGTTATTTATAGATATGTATTTATCCTAGAGTACTCTTATAATTTTAGACAGGTTGGTTTTCATGAGCCGCGGCTTCATTGTTTATTTATATGTTTTTCCTGTGTTTATAAATTTATGTCAAACAGAGATGTTTTCGTAGTATATTCCTACGATGATATTTTGAGAAATGTTTTATTTAATTGGTTGATTCGAGCAATCGGACCTTCGAGTACAATAAACTGTTTCAGCTAATAATAATCAATTAATGACAATAAAAGACATTTATTTTAATATTACCTAACACATGTTATATACATGTACATATACATATTTAGCATTTATTACTTTGTAAAGTTTGAGTGATATCTTTTGTTGTAATTTCTGTGCCAATTTTATTCTATGCTTAAAGTTTGACTAACGCATATTTCGTACACACCAACAACGACTGTGCGTTCAAATACAAGGTTTTTACAAACCTTCACTACATATTGACAATGCATTGACAGTAACAACTATTATATAAATATTATTAATAGCTATTATGTATTGTGATTTGAAATTAAAACGTCATCAAAAGATCGGCAGTTCGAAGGACAACAGAGGACACAAAATCCAAAGACTCGTCACTTCCCATTGTCCCAAACTGTCCCTCTTTGACCTCCAAGCACGGAATGGAATCCACATTTTTATTTATCAATTCCAAATCAACATCCTTCAACGTTTTGAACCCAGCAATTTTCATCTCTTGCTTCAGCTCCTTCATCTTCTCAGGGAACTCAAAAGCTCTCTCGAACAATGTCGCGAACATTACGACGTCCCATAGAGCCACAATTATAAAGGGCAGACCTTGAGCCACACTCTCCTTGAAAATCCTCACACCAAAGTAAAATGCCATGACGGACGCCAAATATTGGAATTGTTTCACCATGAAGACAATCCAGCTTGCTGCGACGTTGAATCCATAGAAGATCAGTTCCAGCTCACGACATTCTTTGTACAAAGATGGTAATAAAGAGCCAACGATCGTCAGTCTGTTTTTTTCACCCCTTGAAGAAAGTGTTTGAAAATTAAAAATTTACATGGATTTTTTCAACTATATGTATACACAATGCAAAAATTTTAATTCACTTTTGAAATCTTACTTCAAAGCTTGTATTCCTTGCTGGAGCCTGTCACAAGCGATATTTGTAATGATGACGAACCATATGAGGGTGAAAACGTAGGTTGCTGTCCACATGAATACCAAGTAGAAATCAATGGTGACGCAGATTGCCATTGAAATGGTTCCTTTGATGTTGTCAGGGACGTGAAAGTAGAGGAAGTAGAATGCAGTCGTGTCCAAGAAGAAGATTCCAACGTGATGGACTGGAATGATCATGTATATTGGGAATATGAACATTGCCAGCCATTCTTGTCGAGTATGCTTTGTTTTCTCTCCGGCTTTTTCTAAAAAATTTTGTTTTGCAAATTTTCAAAAAATATTTTCCCTAAAACTTTTTTGAAAGTATTTTTTCAAAATGTTTCAATATTTTTTTTATAAAAATTTGTAAGGACCTTTTGCAAATATTTCGAAATATTTTTTGCAAATTTTTCAATAAATTGTTAGCAAATATTTAAAAAAAAATTTTGCAAATGTTTCAAAGCGTTTTTTACAGTTTTTCAAAATAACTTTGGCAAATAATTCAAAAAAATTTTCAAATATTTCAAGCTATTTTTTGCAAATGTTTCAAAATCCTTTTTGCAAATTTTCAAAAACATTGAGAATCTGTGCAAATAGATAGTAATCACCAAATTTTCAAGTTAAAAACGTGTAACAAAACCAAAACTTTTTAATGATATAATTTCACAAATTTCTCATTTCCCTGCACAACCCAGAATGGACAGATTGATGCCATTCCATAAAAATCCTTACCGGGAATATGATTGACCAAGCTGGCATAAATCTGAAGGTAAACATCCGGCCATTTATAGAACGTGTGGTAGTTCAAGTACAATGTGATGAACGACAGCAATCCACAGAGCATTGGGCAAGGCAAGTGACCGAATTTAGCAGGTGTATACGTAATGACCCCTTCCATGATAAAGTGGTAAGTGTAGAAGGTCAAATGCACGGCCCAGATAAATAACTGGAACAAATATGCTCCAATTTTCCAGCGCCGAGTCTCCATTTTGATCATTCTGGTTTCTTTGTCAATTTTAACCGGCAACATGCAAAGGCTTGAGAAAATCTCAATTGCCCACCAGTTCAACCGTAAATTTTGCTTCGTTAGCATTTTCTCTCCCCCAAATTTTTTCAAAATTCAAATATTTCTTGTATCTCCAAAGAGCTCCAACTTCACCTCTGTAACTCCACTCAACGAATGTCAAGCTCAAAAAGGATTTCGTCCCTTGAGACTCCTTTGCCTGACCCACAACAAAATTTATTGCGTTGTCTAAGTTCATAATGGTGAATTGCTAAAATCACAGTATCGTTTCAAAACATGTTTCCCATTTAATTTCTCCATCTTACTAAGGAATCAACAAGAATTTTAACAATAATGGGAAAATAGTCAGTTCAAATGTAACGAGACTTATTGCATGGTTTTTAATTAAACTCCGTTTATAAATTTCTGGCCCATGTTTTCCTTGAAAATTGCCCAAGGATTGTGTATCTTGAATTTTCTCATGTTATGTGATGTTATTGCCTTATATAAAGCGTCTTCTTATATAAGCGTCTTCTTAAATAAATGTGGATTTGGAAAGGAATTTGCTTGTGTAGAAATTCCCTGAAAAATAACCTAATTTTAATTGGGACTAAATTAACTGATTTCCTTCAAATTACTCTCCATATGGGAAAGCCACTCATGTATGGATAATTCAATTAAATGGTCCAGTGTGGAATAATTAAATGTTAAATTACTTCAAATTACTCTCCGTATGGGAAACACACTCGTATGGATAATTGAATTAAATTGTCCAGTGTGGAATAATTAAATGTTTTATTGTGTTTTTCGGATTGTATTTCCAATTTCTTGGAAGTATAGATAGCAAATAAATATGTTTTTAAATGAGTAACTTAGTATGCGTCTGTACCCTTCACAATGTCATATGAAAACAAGTAACCTTGATATTATTTATATTTTCCATTTACACGATCCCGTAGAGTTTGTAATATATGTTGAAATAATATTTTCCCAGTTGTGTGATTTTGCAAATTGTTGATGAGATAAATCAATTTTGAGGATTTGTGTGTACTAAAAACATGTTACATATATCATGTACGAAAAGTACTCAAGTGAAATTAAACATTTTGTGTTGTACATGCTAGCAAAACTGTTGGCCGAGGAGATGGATTATTTTAAACAACCAATCATAAAATATTGAGCGATGCAAATATTTGTGTAGCATGTTTTGCATATAATAAAAATTTGATTCTCGTGGACGGGAATCAGTAGGAATGAAATATTCAATTGAATTTAAGCGATCTGGGTACATGAAATTATCTTGTGGAAATTTTACTTTACCGCACAGCATCCAAACCAAGCTAAATTTTAGTTTACTGTGGAGAAATTCAATTTAAGTTGGGGTAACGACAATAATTTTATTATCACAGCAACATGTACAAATTAGAGATGAATCAAGGTTTAGAGGGCTTAGAGAGTAATGATTACAGGCAGAAAATATTACATGTGCTGCTCCAACAACACCAACCTTGGGTTAATTATAAAGGAATCGTTATAAATGTGAAAACGTGAAAAAAAAGTACCTCACGCCTCACGTGTCCCATGATTTCCATTTCACCATGTACTCGTGTGTATTAGCATAGCGCCGTGGATAGGATACTGGGCTACGTTACGTTTTGACGGCTGAGGGTGCGGGTTCGAATCCCCCTAGCATTGTTGACAAGGTGCTATTTTTGTAGAAAATACAGGCGCTAAATATTTTATCATTTAATTCAGAACACTAAAATAACCACTGAAAGCCTAAAATCTAAAATGCAATTAACAAATCTGCAATTTTACACCCAACAAAATCAATGAATTCTAATGCGGATATTTTATCCAGCACCCCAAACCCACCCACTTTTATTCCAACGCCTCGGATTGAAATCACAATCCGATAAATGTAGTCCCTTTGAGTTTTTGGCAATTGCCAGGATTCCTGTACAACTGTAGTTTTGAAGGTATCCGCAAGTACTGGAAATAGAAATCCCCGCTCATTTGCAATAGGGAACATCACCACGAGGATGAGGAAAAGGGAGAAGTAGAGCCCACTTAGGAGTATGTTCTGGTTGAAGAGTTTCAGAGTGGAGAAGCCAAGGAGGATTGAGACGCAGAGGCAATATAGCTTGTTAATATAAACCACGCCACTTGCCACGTCATTGAAATATTGTGTGTGGATTTGGTATTCCCGGAAACGTCCGCAGGATTTGAGAAGCCGTTGGAAATTTCCAGGTTCCCCATTCCTAAAATTTGTAATAAATAAAATTTAATTTAAAAAATAAGATTTTTAAAAATACTATAATATAATTTCAATTAAAATAATTTGAAATAATAAAATAATTTTAAAGAAAACATTAATTTTAAATTAATTATATTTTAAAAACTTTCAAATAAATTACAAAAAATACAAACATAATTTTAAAACTTTAATTAATTAAAAAATGAAATAAATTTAAACAAATTAGAATTGCAAGATTAATTTTTGAAATAATTTATTAGCTAAATTAAAAAATAAATGTGAAAAACGACCTGCATCCTCTGATTTCCTCCTCCATCTTGGAAATAATTTCAATGAACACCCCCAATTTAAGAAATTCCGTTACCAATCCATTGCTAACCCAAATTTGCACCATCAAAAATTCCAAAGCAGCAGAAGCTCCAAAAACAATCCAATGAATGTTTTTCATCCAATCCGGGACATTATAATAAATGAAATTGAATCCATTTGGATCCGCCATGAATAGCGCTGTATGGAAGGCCGGGAGATTTGAATACAACACTGCCACCATGACCAGTAAAAGTTCCTGCCTTGTGTACTCTCGCCATTTCTTTCCCCGAGACCCATCTATAAAAAAATATTTCATTCATTCCAATGCCATAAAGTTTGTGCTTTTCTAAAGAATTTACCATCATAAAGGTCCATGGTCGAGTTGAAGAGGTATAAGCAGAGCTCTCGTCGTGGGCTCCAAAAAAAGTTCCAATTCAAGTTAAGACACATCATGGATGAGATAATGCAGACCAGGGGACAAGCTAAGTGGTTCATGTCACCGCTCTTTGGAAACTCATAAATGAGGAATTGACAAACTCGGAACCAACAAAGGCCAAGATGAAGGACCCACAGGGTTAAAAATACATAATGAAGATTCCGCTTGAGTGAAGATTTTTGCCAGGATATTTTCCCCGCTTGGAGATCCACGTCAATTGGAATTAAGCCCAACATTGAAAATGACTTGATTGAGATGAAGTTAATTTTCAAATCTTTTTTCGCGAGCGGAGCCATATTGTATTTTCCCAGACGGAATTTCGTTGTAAAATTGAGCCAAAAATTTGATCAAATATAGTAGTGATTGATTAGGTGGGAAATTATTTTCTAGCGACTTTTTAAAACGATATTTTATTGCTTTTTGTACAAATGATAACTTTTTCAGAAGAAACTATCCCGAATATAGTTTTGATACTACTGAAAGAATTAAATGGGTTTGTCGGCAAATATATATTAACCGAAACTATAATTTCCCGTTAACCTTCAACCCTATAAGATTTTACAAAAAAATTTGATTGGAAGTATGGGAAGAGTATAGTCTTATAGATAAAATGTATTATAATTCAAATTTAATTAAAGCCCAAATCTTCTAATTTCACTTACAAACCTTTGGCTCCGAACTAAACCAATCTCCAAGTAATTTAAAGTTTTTAATTGAATTCCCAATGTATAGTCAATACAAAGTAAGTTAATCCTATACATAAATGCCAACAAAACCCTTCCCATTAGTTGTGAAAGTCAAAAAGGTAATTTTGCTTGTGTTTAAAGTAGGAAAGTTAATTAAAAAGTTTAATTTTGGAAAATAATTTCCTTTCCGAATTGAATGAATTTTATTAATTAAAAAAATATTTTCATAACTTAATTGAATAATTTGTTTTCCCGCTGGAAAATATTTTCCATTCTGAGCTAATTAAACTTTATCGTTCTAGAAAATATTTTCCATCCTTGGTTGAGTAATATTTATCCTTCTGGAAAATATTTTCCATCCTTGGTTGATTAGTTTTTTTCTGCAAGAAAATATCTTCCATTCTTAATTGAATATAAAATTTGTTATAGAAAACATTTTCCTTTCTCAATTGAATTCTCTCGTCGCCTTAGATTTCTGCCTTTGTCCTACCTTCTTGCCTGATCACTGTTGTTGTATTATTATTTCCCATTCTAACCTACCCAATGCAATGTATACACAAAAGAATTGAATAAACGCTTACATTTTTTATCACGTGATCCGCAAATTATTGTATTTTTTAAATGCTCAACAATTAAGAAAAGCGCCAATCAAGTGGGAAAATTGCTTCAAAATTGGCTAACAAAATTTGTGGAAATTGATCCAACATGCCCGTGCAGACTATTAATAAAAGAAGACACCATGCATTGCCTTCATGTAAATTTCCGTGAAAAACAAAATAGCTAGCTGTAATAATTATTTGCTGTCTTATCAGCTTGTGTGTCCCAATGTAGTTGTTAGCCCGAAAAATTGGAGCAGATTTTGTAAGCTTGGCAATTAAATCGTTGGATTTCTCTCTGAAATGTTTCCTGCGAGGAAATCAATGAGTGGATAATTTAGTTTTGAGCTTCATAAAAAATGAAACTTAACTTGTACGAAAGCAAATATGGTCAACTACATTTTAAAACGCTCCTTCAGATTATTTGGAAAATATTGTAGCCATGAATAGTTGAAGGAACTTTAAGAAAAAATTGGCTAGAAAATTGTATCATTTCTTTTACAAATAATGTCCCTTTGAACGTCCCTATAAATGACAGCATGTATGGAATGAGGAGTTTCCCTATCCATGGCAATTCTGCATATCGGCAGCTAAAATGCAAAGAGGGCTATAATTTAATTGTTTCCATATAATTTAGCCCCTTTTGCACTTTAGCCCACAATGTATTGCTTTCACATCTCTCCCCAATGTACTTTTTATTTCAAGAAAAACGTGGAACAGGATATCGTCGACTGAAGTGCAAACGGGGCTAACATTTTCGTAACGTTATGGGAGCAGCAAAATTATAGCCCCATTTGCACTTTAGCACGAATATAAGTAAGGAGCATCTCAGAGAAGTGCTAAAAGTGGCTTGTTTATTACATTTTGATACAGTTATGTAAGTATGCAAAAAATATTGCAACTGTGATTAAAAAAGTTTCATCAAAAATACCAGCCTTTGACCATGAAAATAGCTCTTAAAATTTTATGACTACATTTTGTTGGAAGATTGCTGGAAAAGATGTGTTGAAATTGCACTAATTACCAAAGATTTCACTTGGAAACCCATTAAAAATGCATAGGAAGTTTTTAAACAAATACAGGGGCTCCAGTGATTATACGCCTTTTCCGACAATTTTTTATATGGAAATAATCTACGATCAACTCCAAATTCTTTTAGTAATAAGTTCACACGATATTTTCCCAAACTTCCTTTGACGTACATTTTGAAGCGTCAACCCATAAAATTTTGGTCTTGTATATATCTGCTGCCTAAAAATTCTCATGCTCATTCCCTTACCTACACTATTCCATTTCCTATTGTGTGAGGGCCTGGAAAAAGTTTGGAGAAAAATTGGGTTGAAAATAAAATATTTTCAAATGGCTCATTTGTTAAAAGTGTCTGCTTTTTATTTGTTTTTTGTTTTTGTGAGCTCTCAGAATGCTGAACTGACACAAGAGGTAAAATATAATTTTGAGTTAAATTTTTGGAGAATCTGAAAATCTAATTGGTGCTTTCTTTTTCATATAGCAAAAAGAATTACTGAAATTTGAGGTGCCCAAAGAAATTCGGAAATCTTACCCGTACTATTTAAGTGGCTATGACAAACAAGGCAACCCCATTTGGATTGTTGAATTTGGCCACTGGAATATTCGGAAAGCGGTTGAGGGCGGGGGTGAATTTTTTGACAATTTTCGAAAGTGGCTTGACCAAATGACCTTACAAATACATTTGAGTGGCTCATCAAATAGATCGGATTTGCAGGATGGGAAAATTAATTGTATTATGGATCATGATGGTTTTAATATCCAACAATTTACCCACGTTCCAAGTACGTGAAAAAACATAGGAAAATATTATTTTTGTAAAGTAAAAGAAAACCATCATTTAAAAGGGTAACAAGATTACAATTATTATTATAAGATTACAATAATTATTTTCAGCTCTCCAATTCATATTAAAGGAATTGGGTGAACTTGAGAAATTGGCTGCGGTTGGGAGGATAAAGGCAGTCTTTGTCATAAACTGTAAGGATTTTTTTGTATGGTCTCACCTTTTTTAATTCAAAACGTTAATTTTAGCAGAATTATTAGTGATTTCATTTGCTTCAAATATTCCAGTTTTTTGGCAAGTTTTTGTGATTTTTTTTCGTAACAGCAAATTCTATGTTTGAAAATTGGTGGAAATCTGGAAAATTGGGATTGGAAAATCTGGCGAAAAATTTTAAAATTTTTGGATCAAATCCTCAAGATTGGAAACCCGCACTTGCGGAAAATTTCCCAGTGGACCAGCTCCCGGAAATTTATGGGGGATCAAAGGATCATAAATTTGTCAAAATTTACTCCTAAATGTAGTTTCTTCATTTAATACAGAAAATGTAGCACATAAAAAATTTTTATGAAAAAATTATACTGTATCAGAATAGTTATACGTCATCCTGTTTTGGGGGGGGGGGAGAATCAATAAAAATTTTGGAAGATTAAATAAATTTAAAAAAATTATTTTTCTTTCAAAATATTTTAACTTTACGTGCCCTCAATAAATAACCATCCGTATAATGGTACCCTCAAATTTAACGTCCAGAAATATCCGCAGGTCCTTTGACGACCCTAATAATTTCCGGCAGCTAACTTCTAAAAAAATCTAAATGTGTAATCAAGAGCCCTTTCCTTCCGTATTGTCAGCATGGTCAATAGAATTATTATCATCCGAGCTCATATCAATTACGCATGCAAATAGATACGAGAATGTAGAAAAGTATGCAAACAATTTTCATTAATTTTATAACACAATCGGCTATTTTATTTTTTCACTGTTATTTGTCTTACTCCTTGTTTTAACAATTGTCCTCGAAAATATGTGTTGAGAGATAAAATACAACGAATTGAGCTTTTGTGCACACAAAAAAAGACATCCATAGCTTCAACACTTTGACCCAAAAGCTGTCTCATTACCAAGAATTTTATTACGTATACGTATGGATATTTAAGAGAGGAAAAATGCTTGAGTAAATTAATAATAAGAAAAATTATACATGACAAAATACTTCATGAATTTTCACGTCAAAAATTATTCGTTAAAAACAAAAGCTGAAATCCTCAAAAAGTATTTGCTTGCAAAGTTAACCACTGAATTTTTTCGTTGCATTTATTAATATTGTAGCAGTAAAGTAACCAAATAAAATTCAAACCTTAAATCCCCCGTAACGATTTCCTACGATTATTCTATAAAAAAACCTTATAAACACTGATCTTTACAAAGGGAAAAATTAACCAAGATTAGATTTTGTAGCATGTCTATTCATTTGAGTAACTACTTAAGGAGTGAGTGGGACTATCCTCATTTCTATTTCATTGCATGGATCACTACCTTTTTACTAATAGCCCTTTACACAAACAAGCCTAGAAATTAAAAGACATTACTGGCAATAAGAGTCGTTATTTCAATCCTCGACTGATTTCCCACTCTACGTTAAATCCAACACCCATCACTCACCACCTCCGCACTTTTTAGCTACATTAATGTCAATTACTTCGGGGCATGCATTTCTCGTCTACTCTATAATGTATCTCTATATAACGAACCGGGCAACACGCGATGCTTTTTCCAGCTCAAGTAAATAAGTAAATAAATATCCACGGGCACATAGGGAGTGTGTACACACAGGAAGGATAGACAAATTGTTGTGCGGTGGCGGGAGCACTGGTGCATTTTGTCCATAAAGAATTTCTAGCTCACTTCAGATCACTATACCCTTGATGAGTATAGCTATAATCCCCGAAGGAACCCGAATTGCAAGGAAATTTATAGCCAGCATTTTAAATATGGCAAGAATTATAGAGCAAATAATTTAAAGCTTGCGAAAGAAGAATTTATTTCCTCTTTCCAGTCTTCTCTTGGATATCAACGGGTTCCCACGTTCTAAAAAATTGTACAGCAAAAATGCATTGCAAAAGTGTGCCCCTCGTTGGGATTTTTATTGGTAAGTATTTTATTAATTTTATTTATGTTTCACCATTAAATGTACAGGGAAAATATTTAAGGGATTAATTGGCACTTTCTCTTTGTAAAATTGAAGTGCTAAAACATTTTTTTCTTCAAACAAATATTTTTAATGGGTGTAAGTTTTAAAAAATTTTAAAGTATGTATTTATTGAATGTTGTAGTTATATTACTAATCCTCGGTGGATTTGAACTCATCGCTTCAGCAGAGCCAACTGTGAAAAAGGAGGTGGTGAGGAGTAAAGGAAAAATTCCAAGGGTGACATTCCTCTCCAAGGGCTGTTTCGGTTGTCATCCAAACTGCATTAAGCACTGTGGGTCGAGACTCTTCAAAATGTGCTGCCAATGGTATGGGCGAAAGAAAAGAAACCCCGCCCTTCCTCTCTTTATAAAGAGCCAAGAAGGCAAAAAATATGGATTGACAAAATAATGCGCCGCAATTATTTTCTATCTGGTATTGTACATATATCCGGAGCCATTATCATATCCATATTTATTAACTGGACCTTTGTAATAGCACTTAATTATCAATGCTTAAGCAAAAATGAGCAAAATAATCATTAAAATCTGCATCACAAAAATAATAGTCACTCGGAGTACTCTCAGTGAATAATTTAATTTTCAAGTGTTTATGTAATGGAAACCATAAATTGCGGTAACTGCAGGGCTAATCTGTTTGTTTTCACCTTGCCATTTTTACCTCATTTTTGGGTATATTGAAATGATCCTCGCTATTTTTACGTGTGGTTACCGCACTAAGTTTGAAATTTACTCTGTCATTTTGCATGATCTACGCGACGTGGCCCGTCTACCTTTTGGTGACACACTTAATTTTCTACCCTTTATTTTGAAATAGTGAATAGGATAGGAAGATTATTGTCAGTTGTCGTTAGATAGCCTGAGGATGAGCACAGTTGTTGCTTGAATGCTTGCAAATTAAATACATAAAGCAATATGGATTCCGCTAACACCCATACAAACTCCAAGAACCATTTTGGGTTTGATTTTGCTGAATAATTGAAATAAAATTACCAATTCTGGTTCTGCACGTCACATAATTTTATGGTCTTTGAGTTTTAAAAATTTATTTTGAAAGTATTTGAAGTAATTCTTTTGCTTTTAAAATGATTGGCTATAACTTGCCAGAATAAAGTTGTTTGATATAATGAGACGGAACTAGAAAATAATAATAAATGTATTGTAGATGATTTTAATCAATGAATTGTAGGTTAAAATCTCTTGTGGTGGTCCCTTCGCGACAATCTTTATTGAGCCAGTACAACATTTTCCCTCTAGGGGCTTCTAACCAGTTGAGGAAATACGTGCCATGTCCATAGTGTGCGAGTAGAGCGGAGCATGATTTTTCATATCCGTTTACTATATACACTTTCTCCATTAATTTTTCATTCGAAAATGTGAATAATACAATCTCTGTCTACATAGGCCTATTCTATACATCATGCCAAAAAGTTTCATGAGAATTCCAAATGCAAAATGTAGTTTTCTACTATTATATATTTTTTCATAGTTTTTATGATCATACTAAAATATTTTTTAATCGATTAATTAGCTAAATATTTACTTCCTACTCTTATCCAAATAAATTGTCTGTTTGGAAATTACCAGAGTTTCTAAAAAATGAAAATGACAAGTCAAATTGTGGAAAACCGGCGACGACTACTTTTACTCTGACTCTTTCAAATTATAACTTTAGTACGTGTCAGTTTGACTGTTTAAATAAAAATTTATTGTAGCCTTTTTGAATTTGTGGAATTTTTCTGTACTCCCAGAGGGGTTATTTTCGAAAGACTTACGATCGTAAGTTCCGAGTTACGATTTTTGCAATGTTAAGTTGCATTTAGTTGCGATATCGTAAGTTACGATAGCGTAACTTTTGTTCGAGAATAACCCCCGCGATTCTGTTAGAGATCTTAACCGGATTATCGCCTTATGAAGAACTCGATGAAGTGAATCAGCGAATAATATTGTATTTTCCCAAGCAGTTGGAATGGGATAAACAGGACCTGGAGATTTCAGACCCGAATCAGCTTGCAAATAATAATAATAATAATAATAATACTGGGGTTTTATTGTCACAGGCATACACAGTTATGATTAATTAAATTATACTAAGTTGCTGTATACTTTATGGCGGTTAGCCAAGAAGAAGCGAATAGAGAAATGATTCCTGAAATCCTGAATCATTATCAGTTTATCATGCTTTCTTTTAATTCCTATAGCGGTATATTATTTTTATAGTAAATTTATTTTATTTTGCAAGTAAAATACGTGTTTTACTAATTGTTTGGTACATGGCTTCTTTGGCTTCTAGCCTCAAAGCATTTCAATAAGCTCCTTACTCATTACTTAGCACCTGAAAAATTGATCTATTGCTAAAGTCGTGATTCTTCTGTCAAAGTAGTATGCGCAACGGGTTCTGGTGGAACCCGGGTTTTGGGTACGGGAACGGGTTTGGGACGGGTTCGGTTACCTGCATTTTTGAGACCCGGTCATGTCGGAACGGGATAGGGTTCCATGAAAATTGGAACCAAAAACCCGGGAACAGAAACAATTGGGAACGGGTTTGCTAATGCAGGTCCCGACCAAGAAACCCACCGGGATCGGGTTCTAAGGATAAATAATTTTTCGGATGGACATAATGAAAGAATTAATGTATTTTTTAACTAATATTAGCCTAGAAAATACTTCCGAAACTGTACAATTTAAATATTAAAATCCAGGTAACCCGGATTTTAACCGGCGGGATCGGGTACCGGGTACTGCTTTTGGATCCCATAAATGGGAACCCGTTGGGAACGGGTCTTGATAAGCTATGAAAAAACGGGACTCATAGGTTCAGCAACATAAACCTGAAAATTTAGGGTCCAAACTGGAAACGGGTGCTGCGGTGAATAATTTTAGTCGGGTTTCGGTAGGGTCGGGAACGGGTTCTTCAGCATTTGTACCCATTGTGCACACTATGTCAAAGTGAACGGATCAAATTTGATTTTTTTTGCTTTGTGATTTTGGCTTAATAAAATAGCCTTCATTACGAGGTTTGTTTGAGTGAGCCATTATGTAATGAGAATAAAGGCGATGTTAGGCAAGGACGCTTCAAGTAGGTGTGTCTATGGAGTACAGAGTTAATTCCGCCGGGAAATCACCGCTAACGTTAACTGCGCCAACGTTAACTCCGCTAGGGGTTATTGCCACCAACGTTAACTCCGCTAGGGGTAATGCCGCCAACGATAATTCCGCTAACGATATTTCCGCCATTAGTGCATTGCCGCTAATATTCAATCATTCTTTCTTTCCTGCGCGTGCCTTCGACGACGTCCTACTAGACTGATAATTAATAAGTATCACCTCCTGGGGATTGAAACCTAACCTAACCTTTATTAATAAGTATCACCTCCTGGGGATTGAAACCTAACCTAACCTTTATTAATAAGTATCACTTCCTGGGGATTGAAACCTAACCTAACCTTAATTAATAAGTATCACTTCCTGGGGATTGAAACCTGACCTAACCTTAATTCATAAGTATCACTCAGTGTTTATTATATCAACAGTGTTTATTCTCAAAACGTCAAAGTTCACTTCCGAAACGTTTTCTTATCTTTGGAAAAACTTGTCTGTTCAACGTCGGTTGAGGTTTGGGCATAGTTCAATATTTCTGTCTTTATTTTATTTTCTTGTACTAAAATATTCAAGACCCTTAAGGTGGCCATTTGATTTATAATGGGCCTCTTTTTTCGATTTTTTCGCAAAAATATTTTCCTTCTTTGAAATGATATTTGAAGGTCCCTGTAAGAGACCTAATCCATACGCAACGTGTTATGCGAGGAGTGTGTCCTCTGTACGTACACAAAGTCTGGCCAGTTGAACCCGATGCTAAATTATGTACAGTTTAAGGAAGGATATTTTCCCATTCTTTTTGTGATTTAACGTGAAGTGAGAAAAGTTGTAGGATTTTAACATTGGTCAATTTTCCGCACTTGTTTCATTCAAAACTTGAGTGCTTTTTACATAATTTGTTTAGAAAAGTAATTAGTAGCAAAAATTTTGGGAAATTTTCCAACATTTTATTATAAATTTAGCGGTAAAAACTGTTTTTTTACATTGAGAAATCACGTCGACCTGGAAAATAAATTTGAAAATTTCCAATTAATTTTTTAGGGTAAACATTCTATGGAAAATTCTTTGTTATAAGAAATTGCTCGAATAATTTTTGCATTTTTCTTTAAAGATGAATAAAATTGTACAGGCTTCCGGGGTTTCTTATATGAAGGAAGGATTTGGGGATTGGTGGACAAGGTTAATAGATTCCTGGGGTTTACTCAGGATAGCCGCTTTTGGTGAGATGGAACAAAGTAGAAGAGACATTTTTTACCCCTCAGAAAGAAATTTCGTTGGCACGACGACCTACTATTCAACAAGCTCCGGATGAATTTCAAGTGGAAGAAGAACCTTTAAAATCAAACGTTGCTTAAGAAATAAACATTTTTAGAAATTTTGACTATTTTTCGCATCCTCCCATTTATATTCTATGTAAAAATTTCACGTTTTAAATAATTTTTCTCTAGTCAATAAAGTCAAAACTTTCCTTTGCTCATTTAACATATCGTCGCTGGAGAAGCAAAGTGGTCTAATGCACGAATTGCTTAAAAGCAAACTGAAATAACAACCACCATA
>JAQFXU010003785.1:0-15255 GCA_034693705.1 Spatulosminthurus flaviceps
ATATTGTGAACCCGCTCCCTCCCAGAATCCTCCACCATGAATCCAGACCATAACAGGGAGCTTTTCCACAGTTTCCTTTTTAGCACAGAAATATGTACATTGTTTCAATATTGCAATTTGCACTGTATATCGGATGTACTCATATTTTTACAAATGACATTTATTTTCAAAAATTACCTTGGACGGTGTGTACACATTGAGAAACAAGCAATCCTCACTATTCGTTACGATCTTCCCGGAAAAATACACCGTCTGGGGACATTCCGCTCCGAATTTTATCGCATCTTTTATTCCTTCCCATGAGTCCGGCTCTTCTGATGGCTGAATCATACAGTAAAAATCATTACAAAATTTCCATTTTCGTTAAATCTGGTTTAATAATATTCAGAATTTACCTCAAATCTCCCTTGTACTTTCGCATAGGAAATACCTTGAAAAGCAAAGTAATCTCTCAACTCTCTGGATTTCCCAATAGCTCCTCTCAACTGTCCTTGCTGAGTTTTTACAAGAATCCATTCTCCATCTTTTTGAATTTGGCAATGGGAGCTGCCGAAACTTGTCAGTAATGTCAAGAATATTAAAAATAGTGGGTTATTATTTTTGAACAGAAACAATAATTCCACGCACATTTTAAACTCATGCAATATTAAGTCTTCTCTGGCTCTTCCAGTACAGTGTATGTAACTCTGAACATCTCTGAACCCATGCCTTATAATATTCAAGCACGTGTATACTTACGGTGGTTGAACCTTTTTTGCTTACCTCATGCATTTTTCTATAGCTTGAAATCCTCACTCAATCAGTATCTCTTATCTTCAATTTGTATATCACAAATTATGAATGTAACGTTGTTTCTTCCATACCATAGCTTTATGCATACGTAAACGAGTACATAGTACAATGAAAGTGCCTCCAGCAAAATATTAGTGTGCAGCTTGTAGTAATGTTTATCAAAAGATTAAAAAAATATAATATTATTTTGCAAAAACATGTTACATAATTTTTTCCAAGTATTTATGTACTTCAAACAGTTTTTTTCGCATCAATAATTCCTATTTCGTATGTTAAACATCACCATTTGTTCATATACGAACATATTATGAATATTTTCATAGAAATACAGTGCTGAATACAGCGTTTAGTGCATTCCTGTTGGGGCTTTCAATGAAAAATGGTGTATATTAATTTAAACTTGAGGATATTTTTTGTTCTTGTATTGCAAAGCTGAAGTATATTTTGGTAAAGGACTGAAGTTATAGCTGTTCCGCTTTGACAAATGTGTTGTTGAAATAACCTGGAAATTGAAAAAAAAATATTATTACTATTATTTTGGCTCACATAATGTAGCTCGAATTAATTACCTTTAGCACAGGCGCTAGCATTTGGTTCCTTGTAAACAAACAGTAATTAATTATGGTCATTTCCTTATATTCACAATTCATTTAAAGCATATCAATTTACACACTTTTTTTAACAATTTTCATTTGTTTTTATAATATTATTATGTATTTACCATTGACACAGCATGCACATTGTGAAGGAATCAATCCTCGTTATTTAAGCCCTTCCCAACTGGAGACATACCTTTCCTACATAAACTCATTCTACATCATCATATACATATTTAGCTATGTAAATTTTCAAAAGAGGTCAGTAAGTTCAACAGTAGCATTAAAAACAGTGGCTTTTATTATTTTTGTAACAGTAACAATTGACTGCACATTTTAAATTCATATGCAATGGTAACTACTATAACTCTTTTACCATTAAAACTTTTGCATGGCACTTGAAATGTCAGTCTGACTGAACTTCTCTTGATCCAATGCCTTTTTGTTATCGAGACGTATATATGTACATACATTTATGCAGAGGTTGAGCTACTTTTCCTTACCATATAATCGTCATATGAATTGTTATGCTATAGCTTTGAACTCTATTCTTTGTATCTCTTATCTCCAATTATTTCTTCCGTAGCAAACCATATGCCAATGGTAGCGTAAAAAGTGTACAAAAGATACATACTCAATTGCCTATATATAGTGGCTGTAACAACAGTTTGTGTATAGCAGGGAAAAAATGAGTCTAACTTTGTATGCGTTAATAATAAGAGATAAGAAAAATTATATTATACATATTTGTAAAAATAATGAAATTTTTCTGGAAGTACACTTAAGTAATTACATACACGTGCTTAAAACTGTATTTTATTGCAGTGATTCATTGTCTCATTTGTTCGACTTGAGAAACCATCAATTCCAATGAAATATAAATCTTCGTAAGATAATACATTCATATAGGAAGCACCTCTATGTACAATGCCAGGCAGAGAGTCGTCACACACACACACAAACTCTCACCACATTAACTTATTGTGTCAATAAAAAGGCCATACTAAGAATATTTTATGATGTGTTAATGAATTTAATGTTAATATCCTTCCAAGAATTTATTCTTTTGCACATATAGACAGGTGTGACAAAACGTCAAATTTTATTTGCGATTTTGGCCAGCAACAAAAAAGGAACAGAAAAATTATTATCTTTATTATTATTGTTACTATTACTGTAGGGAGGAAGGAAGAAATTATTACAAGAAGAGGAAATACATGTAGAGTATTTTAAATAAATAGTAATAAATATAAATGGAATGTTAATTTCCATCAATCTTTAGATAAATTGAATTAACTCTGCTGACTCTGGCTGAAGAATGCAAGCTTTTGCTGGAATTTCTTCCGACGGGCCTCATCCTGGATTTTTTTCTTTTCATCCTCCATCGTGGACGTCTTTTGCTCTTGCATTTTGGTCTCAAAAAAATTCTTGGCTCCTCCTACACTGACCTTCGGACCCTCGTCCACCTCCTCCTTCGTACTTTCTCCGTTATTCGTGTCAGTCAGGGTTTCAGCCTCAATGGGTTGTTCAGCCTGAACAGGTGGTTCAATGATTTTCGGGGCCTCCTCAGAGTCTAAAAATTCCTCTCCATTATTTTCTGCCTCCTCCAGTAGTTGTGGCTCCTCCAGAGTCCCACCTTCTTGGGATTTACTGTAGATATTGAGGAACTCTTGGAAATTAATTTTCAAGTCACTGTCACTGTCGAGGCCGAGCTCTTGGAGAAGTTGTTCCAAATTTAATTGCGTCTCCAAATCACCCAGGGATTCTAACATTTGCTTGGCCTCTTCCAATGTTAAAAACCCATCAGAATCTTTGTCCAGCTCGTTAAATATATTTTGTAGCTCTTCAGTTTTCTCTGGATTGGCCATTTTGAGGGTTTTTAAAGGAATTTGTTGTTTAATTTGAAAGAATGATTATTATTATTGTGAGACTGACTCTGCGCTTCTAAGAATATTCCTTTGTTGGTACTAAAGCTTGACTGCGAGACAGTGAGGTTTAAAGTAAAGACTTTGTCTGCCTTTGGCTTCATGCCCACATATATATCACAACTTGTTACTGAGAAGAATATCAGGAACTTCCGGAGAAGAAACTCTTGCTATAAGAGCATATATAGGCTCAATGCTACTCAATGCTGCTGCGGTGCTTACAAGGAAAAATATTTTCCAAAGATTGTTCTATTCTTAATTACTCGAGGTTTGAAGAGGAAAGAAAATATTATCTGTTTGTTTGCCTTTGCTTTTGCCTTGGTCAATGAGTGCTTCCTAAGTATATTTGTCTACATATTATTTTCCTAGACATAGTAACTTTCTATCTATAGCTGAGGTAATGATGTAAAGGAGGGTGTATGAATAAATATGATTTTACCATTGCTACTTATTTATTTACTTACTGTTTAACACAAGTATACACTGCGTCGTGGAAGGGGAACTAATAATGTGAGGATATTTAAAAACTATATAGAGGGGAAAAATAAAGCTAAAATACTCATAAATCAGAGTTTTAAACCATACAAATTTATTTATAAATGCCAATAATGAGTTAAACCGTTAAGGAAAAATACCTATGGAAGTTTGTAGTGGTTGAAAATGTTTAAAATTTGATGGGGCTTCGAGTATTCGAACCCAGGACGTTGAGAGAGTAAGCATAGGGAAATAGCATGGTGGAATAGAACTAGAGGAAATTTCTGCTTTAACACTCGCTGGGAGTTGTGGCGTGCTCCTGTAATCCAGCTCCTTGGAGGCTTGAGTGTGTGGATGGTTTGAGCTGGGGAGTTCTGCTGGGGAGGTTGCGTTCGTTGACTGAGTGTCCCATCTAAGCCTGGCATCAATATGGGAGTACGAGAGGAATCTTGTATTTCCAGGTTGGCTAAGGAATGGTGTACCGGGCCAGGGGGGAAACCCAGCAGCCAAAAGCCATCGTGTCGGGCAGTAGGGGGATTGCGCTTGGGAGAGCCGTCTCTTCAGTAGCCCTAGCAACATAATCGGACCACGCTCTTACTTTTGGATTTTTTTCCTCTCAATCTTCCTCTCTCACAGTGAATGCCATTGAGTTGCAATTCTACTGCTGTATTTCTCTATGCATTATTTTTACTGTAGTGTGTATAATAACAGTAATAATAATAATATTTTTTAAATATGAGCCAAAGGCTTCAAAACATGTACTCAATTCTCAAAAGGTCGCAAAGGTGTGTATGCATTGAAGGAATTTTCTTACAAAATTTTTGCAAGCAATCATAATTTTAATTGCAATTTTTGTATTATTGTTATAATGTTAAAGATGTGCTCAAGTGTATTTTCTAAATTAATAATAAATAAAGGTAGGAAATAACTCGGAAGGAACGAACTCATTAATTTATACAATTTAATTGTTATTAATTATTAATAGTATACGGTTAAAGATGTGAATATCATTTTATGCACATGAAAGTGAATTACATTTATAGGAATAAATACAAGAGAGAAATTAACTCAAATAAGAACTGAAAAGGAAAACTTCATTAATATAATTATGTGACTACAGCTAAAAAATCGAAGGAAATTATTACGATGCATTAGGAGACGTGGATTTCTTCATGCTTTTCTCTCTAATATACTTTGATAACTTATGACTTTAAATGTTTATTTAAACTCCAAGGCAGACTTTAGTATTCCGTAGCTCTCCAACTGATTTGTGGACTCTCGTAATAGGAGAGCAACTCATCCAAATGTTTGTAAGTCGCCTCGGAAAAGTCCTGAAATCCCATTCTCTCCGGCTCGTCATGAATTGTGTACCAGGGAATTTGGTCTCCTAATGAATAGTTCGTGGCTAAAGGCTCCCATTTGGTTTTCCAATATGAGCTTGGTTTCCTATGAAAATTACGGTAAAAAAAATTACACATTTTCAAAAAAAAACTATCACGACCAAGGAAAAAAATGACATGTAAATAATTTAGATAAATACCCAGTTTTGACAAACGAAGCATAAAGTGCCACGAACTTCTTGGAAAATTCAATGTCCGATGGATGAGAGGTCACAGGCCACAGTTTATTTTCCCTTCCATCAGGGAAAAGGTAATAAATGTCATCGCCATTGGTAGGACCTTCGTAGAAATTCATTTTTTTTGGTCATTTGCAATAATTATGAAGTGAAACACCAATCCTCAATTTAAATCCTCATCAATAATAGGATTAATTTTTGTACTACTAAACAAGGAAAACGTAAATACCTTCTTTGTAAATCCCATAATAACTCGCGATACTAAAAGCCCCTCGTTGCATAAAGAAATACAAATACACGTTTGGATTCCACCGGGCATGAAGCTCCGCTGCTAATCTTATCGGGCGATGGGACCACACTTGATTCAGTAAGTGTTGAAAGGCAAAGGAATGATTCTTGGCAATCTTATCCTTGCCAAAATAAATCCTTTTAATTTCTTTGCCAATTTTGTGTGTGTCGCTGTTAGTCAATGCCTCGCCATAGTGCAGAAGCTCCACAATTGCTGATCCATTATTACTTAACTTCTCCAACCAAGTTTTGTTTTTAAGGACCACTGAAGTAATACAAATTAAATTCGTTGTTAATTTGTTTTCTTTTTATATCCTAAAAAAACATTGTTGCATTCCCTTCTTCAACCTACCCGCACGCATGGGTAATCCTTCATTCTCCATCATCCCAATTATCATTGGAATATCCCTCCCAGCCCCTTTCTCTATCAATTGATAGGGTGTCTCTGGTAAAATCCCTTTCCCTCTCTTCGAAACTCCGGTCAAAGAAGAGTCAACAGAAGGTCCAAAATAATTTCTCATCCCTTGCTGTGTTGTCTAAAAACCAATGATACGCTTAAAATCCCCAATCAGTTCAACATAAAAGCAACCGCAATTAACGAAAAATCTTTTCCTTTACCGAGATATTCTTTTGTGCAGCTACCAAAACCTCCAAGTCTAATTTTGTGAGACATTTGACAAATGCTGAGGTGGGAAATTCAGTGCAGTTTACTTTGTCGGCCAGTAGTTTATTGGATTTGGCTGGATTGGAAAGTACAGTCACATCGAGGGCCGACTGACTTGGAATTATTGCACTGCGGATTAGATCTGGAGACAAAGAACAATAATTTATATCTCATTTTCTACAAGATTTTTGACGTCTTTTTATTCGTCAAAACTCGAACCTTGGGTTGCTGGTGAGAGAATCAACAAATGAGCAATGGAACCTGTTTCACCAAATACAGTGACACGGATGGGATCCCCGGTAAAATCCTTAATGTTTTGTTCAATCCATTTCAATGCCATTACAATATCTCTTAAACCATTGTTCCCTGGGACGATCCCATCCTGTGTATTGAGAAAGCCTAGGACTCCAAGGCGATAATTTAAAGTCACGAGAATAATGCCCTCATCCATGAAGTAATCCGCACCGAAAATGGATCCAGAGCCGCGCATGTAGCCCTCGTGAATGAACAGTAAAACTGCAAGTTCTTTCTGTGTAGGTCGCTGTGAGAATTTTTTCAAAGACTCATTCAAGTGTTTATTGTTAAAAATCTTTGTAAAACCCATGAAATTGTCTCCATTTTACTACTCACCAAATCCGGAACGTATACATTTAGGTACAAGCAATCCTCATGTGTACTAGTGAGATTGTAGCCACAAGTCTCACATTGGGGACATTCATAGCCAAAGTCCAAAGCATCTTTAATATTTTCCCAGGGCAAGGGTGCGACAGAGGCCTAAAATTCAAAAATATTCAAATAAAAGTACAAATTGCCGTTGTCATAGGAACTCGTTGATTACAAATAAATGAGAGTTTTTAAATTCCAACCTGAAACCTTCCCACAACCCTCGCATACTGTATTCCTCGAAAAGCAACGTAACCTTTATTTTTCCTCGACTTGAGAATCTTCCCTCGTAACTTTCCATCCTTTGTTTGGACTACGTAAGAATTATGTTTTTTATGTTATTTTAGTCAATTTGTTTTAACTGATGTAGACAATTTATCAAGTTTGTATCGGAAATAATAAACTTACGAATTGTAGTCCACTCAATCTTCCCATCCTCGGATGCCGTTAGGGACCTTGGAAATCTTGTTGCTTTTGTGGCCTCTTCATCCGCAATAACTAAAGTTTGGTTCTTCCGCGCTCGCCCTTCAGTCTCCTGGAGGAATGTGAGTAAGCATCCTATCAGGACAAAAAACAACATTTTAAAAATATTTCGTCCGCTCTCCTCGTTTATCTGCACAAGTCAAATAATGTTTGGAGTTTGGAAGAAAATCCCACAAATGAAGATGGGGAAAGTGCGGTGGTGAGGCTGCGACTAAACCTGTACACTGTATTGACTGTATTCTTGATAGCTTGATCATCAGGAGATATATATGTGTGTATTAGTTTTCCCTAAAACAAAAAATCAGATTGATCAAGAGTTTCCTTCGTAGCTACAACAACTTCAGCAATACAAATAAATAAAACTCCTAATGTAAACAATCAAGTCCAGTTGCTACCCATGGTTACCCGTTAACCACATGATTTACCCAACACCGTCTTAATATTATTGACCTAATGAATACGTAATTATTAACATCATGCGAGTATTAAATAGTAAATACAAAGCGGTCCACCACCACCGGTAATTAAATATTTCTCTTCCTCCTTAAATTTTAAATTGTTAAAATCCACACCCCTGCTAACTCAATCAACAATTGGGGGATCCGATTATGTATTTTTTTTAAAATTATATACAGTAGGTGCTTAACAATGGGAGGAGGTGCATGTACCGCCGCTGAAACCCCAGAGGGTAAAAACCAAGTATCATGTACCCCCGGGAAATTCCGCAGAATAACGGAAAATTACGTTTTTTATGCCACTTTTGATCAAATTTTGAAAAAAAAATATATTTAAAAAAATTAATTAATAAATTAATTATTAAAAATATTTCACGAATTTTCTCGAACAAAAAGTCTTTAAAAGTTGCCAAAAATCCGCAATTTTTTTTAAAAATTGTTTGTAAAATAGCAATGTCACTTTACATTTTTACATAGATATATTCAAAAGGTGCTAAAAATTCAATGGCAGCGAGGGAGGCATAAAGCCAAAGCTTGTGATTCATGACATGACACCTTTGTTAAGCGCCTGAATACATATATCGCATCGGAAGATTTCTAAGCCTAAACTCTTAAATTTTCCATCCACAGCAGCACGACGAAGCACAGCCGTTAATACAGCATACCAAAGGTGGGCATATATCATACATTTATGCCTAAATATAGGCGAAATTATAGGTATGCTAACAAATTATAAGCATTTTTATGTAGGTTTAGGCAGGCTGATAATTTTTCAAACAATTATAGGTAGGCTAGGTAAGTATGCTGCATATTTTCTTTCTTCGTCTATATTTTTTTCTTAATATGGGTGATTTATGTTGTTTTTTTATTTTATCATTGAAATGCTATTATTTTAATTGCTTTAACACGAGATTTTTGACTACCTGGATTCCTGGAGGGTCTGACCTGGCGATGTCATAATTTTGAGGAATCCATTGGATTTAGTTGGTAACATCAAATGTCGAAGGAGGAAGTTTCTTCAAAAGGGAGAGCTGTAGAATGCTTTTACTTTGTGGCCGCAAGGCTGGGTTTTTCATCTGGAGGGTCGTTTTTGAGGAAGAGCAGGTTGCGTCCCTAAATTTTCTATAAATGCAGAACGTACGTATGGTCTCACCTATGCATTTATCATTAAAGTGATAAAATAATCTTCATCATGCACACTTCAGGCATAAAATAAACTTCAGCAAAGGTACACAGTAGGATCTGAACTGGCGATGTCATGATTGTGATTGTGAAAAGGGAGAGTTGTAGAAAGCTTCTACTTTGTGGCCACAAGGCTGGGTTTTCCATCTGGAGGGTCGTTTTTGAGGAAGATGTTGTTTGTCCGTAAATTTTCCGTAAACACGGAGCGTACGTTTGGTGTTAATGATAATCCTAATAATAATCTTCTTAATGGACACTTCAGGAATAAAATAAAATTCAGTTAATGTACCCATATGTATGTGTTAAGTGGGTAGAGCTGAGTCTTTTCCGTACCATACTGTTCTTCACGAGTTCATGTGAAATTTTTATTTGTTTGTATTCGAGTTTTCTTTATTAGGGTCTTGTAGACGTTCTCCCACAACACAAGATAAGATGTTTGCACAAAGCTGTTATGTTCAAAATGATTTTATTTGAGATTATGCTGTGTGAATTCATACTTTAATACCATTAATTACTAGAGCCCAATCACAAAAATTTATAGCAATATCGCTTTTTTACCGATCGAACACGCAGATCCATTTCAATAATTAACGAATTTATTCGAACAATGGGCCTAAACAATGTGCACAGAAATTTATATTATGAGCGTTATCGATGCAGTAGCTTTACAGAAAATCCTACGACGTAGCTGTACGCAAACACGAACCCTTGGAGCTAGAGGCGAAGCTCTAAGCACTTTAGCTAATCTACTTCGTACATTAGCAAGCCTCTGGCTGGAATTTCTCCGTTACCAACAGTACGTAGTACATATGTTTTTTCGTAAAATGGTTGAAGATTTCTATCAATATTATTGACGAGATAGTTTCAATAGTTTTTAAAAGTGGAGCTATATTGTGCCAAAACCATTTAGACAACGCAAAATAGATTTGCACTAATAGAATATATTATATAAATTTGTCAAATGTTATTTCACTCAGAAATTCGTTGTCATTTTCACACCGTTTATACTACATGGGATGGTTATTTTGATGTAAACGTAACCATTTAAATTATATGGGATGGCCATTTTGATGTAAACGTACCATTTAAACTATATCGGTGGCAATTTCAGAACGAAACCATCTAAACTATATACGAACCGCCAATTTAAACTTATGCAAACAAAGGTGGTCGCATATCCTACTTTTATGCATAAATATAGGCATAAATTTGGGTAGGTAAGCAAATTTTTGAAAATTTTGTATGTAGGCTAGGTAGCCTTCTAATTTAAAAGAAATTTATAGGTAGGTTATGTAGGCAGCACATTTTCAAAAATATTTTTAGGCATTATATGTAGGCTGCAAATTTTCAGATTTTTTAGAGACAATACGAGTGGATTTTCCTATTTTTAACAAAAAAATCCAAAGTATTTAATAAAAACTGGACGATTTATAAGCACTACGACGGATAAGAGAACACGTATTGTTTATATTCAAAGATCAAAAACAATTTATAGGCATTGATGTATGCATTCCTAATTTTATTGTATGTAGGTTTTAGGTTGGCTTAAATCTCGTGATATTTTGATGTAGGTTTTAGGCTCCAGGGGAAATATATGTAGGCAAAATGTAGGCTCAAAATATAATTCAAAATATATGTAGGATATAGGGTAGGCAAATGGTTTGGCCACCTGTGCAGCATAAGGATACACGTTACAGTCATAATATCCAGGGCAAATAAAGACTATTGACACTGCTTTTCACTAAAAGTAGCCATTTCAAACTTTCAGACACTCAGTATTCTGTTGTTTAGGCGTTATTTTTAGTATAATGTTTTTTAATGTCATTTATAAAGGTGATTATTACAAATTTAAGCACTTTTATTGTGCTATTGAAGACCAATGATACAGCCTCTTCTATAAAAGTCATTGATAATTGAAATTTTCTCAAAAAAGTTTTGACACAAAAAATTGACCAGGTGTTATGGCTAAATATTTGGATAAGTTACTTCCTAATTTATAAAGATTCGTTAAAAATAAGAGTATTTCGGTATTTCAAAAATTTAAATAAAATCATTTTTTCTAATTTTGTAGTAAAAAAATAATAATTAAGGGTTTAATCTTACAATGATTACAATAATGTGATAATTTATTTTTTAACTAGAATACTAGAATCATGATAATGATAATAATGAAATGAGAATCATATTACGAAATACGAATAAAAGGTTTAAAAATATAGCTATAGTTATTTACATCAACGTTATAAGATATGAATGGCATGACCGGAAACCAAGCAAGCATTCTTGCATGCTGTTTAATGTTAATTTAAAATTGTAAATGCAGATGAATATGTAGTTAGGTAGGCTAATTAAAATCAGGTATCATGAAAAAAAATCTAGCCAATGCAACGACAACGACTCGGTTATAAGATTAATTAGATATGCCAAAATTCAAATAAGATACATTCAGTACACCAATATGTGAGTAATTTATGTATGTCTATAATGGAATTGGAATTTAATTTGCACTGAAAAGGAATCCATTAAAATTATTGTAACTCTCGTTACGAGAGTAGACCGTAGACACTTCAAACCAAATTATGAATAAGTTTTAGCCCTTTACAAAGGGAAATAACATGGCTACAGCTACTAGCACTAATAAGGAAATCAAGCAAAATGTTATACCCGGAATCTCTCGCTTTTGCAACTCCATGAAAGAAACAAGTGTGCCCGAAGAAGCTTGGATGCTTGGTGGTATGATACGAATGCAATTCGCAGAGTTTTTATAATTTAAAAATAGACATAAGCGACTCTTTGTTGTGATTTATGATTGTACCTATTTATGATTCTAAGAATCGCTCCCACTTTGGGCAGAAGGCGTGTACATTCGAACGGGCCCTGGACTTTTTGACTTGGAGGAATGCACCATGCACCATCTCCTCGATGGCTATGCTATGCTCACAAAATTTCACATCAAATCTAATAAAGTAATTTTAGAAAAAAAGTACCTCCAATCAGAATCCTTCAAAAGAGCTATTGCTGCGAAGAAGCCGGTCATCACGGAATATGGGACGGGGCCGAGACGAGATCCTCACGAGGGTTTCTTCTCACGAGTGAAACACGCAATTGTAGGTGGAAGATTTCATATAAATTAAAAAAATTTGAATAAATTTGTTCAAATTATCAAGTGGTACGGAAAATATTTCAGTCCCCGGAGTTTACTGATAACAACAGCTCCAATATCATTCAAATTGGCGAAGAAATCTTCACATTGGGAGACACGTGTTTTTTCCATAGAATTGACACCCATACTCTTGAAACTCTGGAGAGGTACGATACGAACAAGCTTTTCAATGTCAATATTCACGCAGCTCATCCAATCCCAGATGCCAATGGGGATTTATGGAACGTCGGTTGTACAATTTTTACGGGGCTAAAATTCCATATTTTAAAAATTCCAAGAGGGATGAAGGGCAACTCTGAAAGATTTAAAAGTTTTGAATCGATTGCTACAGTCCGGAGTCGTTGGAATAGTTCCATGTCCTCTATTCATAGCTTTGGTGTCACAGACAATTTCATTGTGCTCATTGAACAGCCTTTTGTTGTCTCTGTGGGAAAACTTGCAGCTTCGATTATCAAGCGAGACTCGGTTAAGGAATGGATGGACTGGAATGAAAAGGAGAGGAATAGGTTTGTTGTTGTCAGCAAAACTGGCAAGGTTCATGTTCAAGATTATCTTTCAGACAAGGCATTTCATTTCCTTCATGTCATCAATGCCTTTGAGGATGGTAATAATCAGGTAAGACCTCTTTCTAAAGTCCCTACTCTACCATTGAACCCCGTTGTTTGGCCAGTAAGTAATTTTGACCAACATGGTCTCAAATTGGTGGCGAAAATCGAAATTGTGGTAAAACGTATCAAAATTTGACCAATTCCACTAAATATTTAACCGATGCAACCGAAATTTTCACCGATGCAGGTTGCCAACGTGACAAAAATTTTGGCCAATGTGACCGTAATTTTGGGTGATGATGCGACCAAATTTTTGCCCGATGCAACATAAACTTTGAACAAAGTAATCACAGCTGTTTTCCATTTTTTACACAATTTGGCTGAATTATTTGCCAATAGAGCCAAAATTATGACCGATGGAATCAGTTTGACACTGCTGTGTGACATTTTGGCAGATAAAATAGGAATAATATTTTGTAATACATATTGTGACTTAAAAATGTTTACCGCTATCTTATATCCCCTCAAAAGTCCATGTAATCAATAAATCCACCTGAAAACATTCATTTGATTCTAGATCACCATCGATATCAACGCCTACCCATCCCCCTCCTACATGGACGCCCTCTACCTCTCAAAGCTCCGGGCAGACATCGTGGAAATCAGTGACCCACCCCAAGTCCTCCGTTTCACCATTCCTCTATTCGAAGCTCACTTAAAAGCTGAGAAAATCCCCGAAGGCACCAACCTCCTAAAACATTCCCCCCTCTCCACATCATCAGCCATTCGCGAAAACCGCCACATCATCCTCACACCCCAATATTTTCATACAAATGGCCTGGAACTAACCACTCTCAATCCAAAAAATCTCACCCAAAAATACAACTACCTCTATGGAACCTCCTGCCTATGTCAATCCGACATGAGGAACAAAGTCTGCAAATACAATCTCCAAACTCAGGCACTCCTCTCCTGGCAACAAGATCCCTTCACCTTCCCCGTCGGGGAACCTCTCTTCATAGCCAATCCCCAGGGCTTAGAGGAAGACCAAGGAATTTTAGTCACCTCATTTGTTGACATACGTCCAGGTCATAGGGACTTTCTCTTATTTTTGGATTCCAAAACTATGACGGAAATTTCCCGCGCCAATTTTGACCATCAGATTCCTATTGCTTTTCATGGGGTTTTTGTGAAGCGTGAGTAATAAATTATTGAGAGCCGCAGTGTTTATTTTTCTTTCTTGATTTTAATGAAATACCTCACTTATTTTTGCACCTACCAATAATACCAATATGCGGGCATAGCGCATCTTCACAAATGAGTCCTCTCAAAAACCTTCTCAACCTTGAAATAATGCGGACGGAGTTACAAAATATTACATATATGCGTTGTGGAGAATATCCGTGTAGCTGTGAAGAATCTATTTATGTTCTCCTGCTCAGGGTGTCGTGCACCTGGTGACCTGCTGGTCATTACTCTACTTACAATGTCTTGAGTTGACAAATACATAGTAGAGTGGATACATAAAATCTTTTACACTCATCCTCATCGTATGTTGTATACACACTGAGTAACGAAAACTGTTTCAAGTTTCAATCGTTTGACTTACACAGACATTCTAGCAATGTCAACTCATCATCACCGGGGAATTTGAAGAAAATGGAAAACCGAATGGACCGGAATGAAATTTTTTCGTCCGAAAGATGGGACTGCTTACCGCTAACTCTGTACAACTAACCCTAACCAACATACAACCCAACTATTTTAGTGAAGATAAACACTATACTTTTTATTAAACCGTTAAACCGCAATGCCTAAATGTTTTCTTTACAATTAAAATGTACATGGTCACTTTTTTTTACCAATCAAATCATTTATCCAAACGGGCAATGCCTAAATGTATTCTTTTCAATTAATATACATGGTCGGCAGATTTTACCTCATCCTCATCAAAAAGAGATTCCATCCGCGTCTGCGGATGACTTAATTTCTGGTATAATAGTTTATTCAGGTTGAATTGGCCTTATGACCCGTACAACTGCCTCATGTTTCATTTCATTTACATTCGTGTTTTATACTACTGTTTGATTAGAAAGTCACGGCAGAAAGATAATTAGAAGGACATATGCAATCTGCCACGGCCACGAGAAGAATGTTATTTATATCATATAATGAATATTAGGAAACATAGCCTACGTCAGCCTACAAAATATAATAATAATAATAATTTATTCAGGTTGATTTGGCCTTATAATTACCTCATATCTAATGTTCATGTACATATTCGTGTTTTATACTATATATCATCGCTGGAGAAGCAAAGGAGTGGTCTAATGCACGAATTGCTTAAAAGCAAACTGAAGTAACAGCCACCATATTTGACGCAAACTGAAATAACCACCATCATATCTGTGAAAATTTACATAAGAGAAGCACGTGGATTTAA
>JAQFXU010003786.1:0-15255 GCA_034693705.1 Spatulosminthurus flaviceps
ATAATAATATTGAGAGGGAAAGCCAGTCGAAAGTTACAACGAATCTGAACGTGAAATGTTTGGAAATTACTGGAAGTATTACGGAGGGAAAGGTCAATGAGTTCTGTTGGAACAATTTAATTCAAGCGTTTCCTAATGCGGAGGTATGTCTATTTGAAATGAAATAACTTTATTCATTTTTCAATAAAGAAAGCGAAGAATGAATAAAAAATCCGTCATTAAATATGTTTAATTTTGTTCAGATCCTTGGGGGTCAATGCCGAACTTCCGAGGACCTCACATATCATTGCTGTCTACGCTCTCTTCAAAACCAAGACCTCTGGAAAAGCTCTCTGACTTCGTTCTCAACAGACTTGCACAATTCCCATCTAGAAATGCTGTTTAGCACGAGTACGAAATTAACATCCATTGATTTGAGCCTGGCTGAAACCGTAGCGTAGATGCGTCTTGGCTGACAAACTTACTTGGGAAATAGGCTACCAACTTAAAATGCATAAAATTATTCCGTGACTCGAACATTCCTTCAGTATTGTTTAGTACCAGTGACACAGCAGCGACCTCTTTCACAAATTTGGTTTCCCTGGAAATCCCTTGTAATATTGTGGAATCTATGGATTTTTTGCAATGGACCCCAAACTTGAGAAATTTAAGCTTGACACAGTTTGGGGATGGTGATGTCACATTTCATAATGTTTTTAAAAGTTTTGGATTACGCAGAAAAATCTTTGCAGCTTGCATTTGAAGTTTCCCTATTCAAGTCCTAATAATAATTCTTATGTGTTTATTCGTGACTAGCAGTAGTCAGTCCTTTTACTATTTTTGCATGATCTTGAGGTTTTTGTGGCAAGAACTAAAATGACTAATTTAAATACACGACGATTGCATTTAGCATTAAGTAAAGCATTATTGTAATAATTCAACATTTCTATGAAGTCGTTGAGATGAAAATGTGCCAAATTCAGATAGTGGACTGATACTATATATAATTGTGTGTGTCTCACGGTTTTGACGGTTTCTTCATAATCCATAAATGTTGTTAGTAGCTACAGAATTTACGAATAACGAAGGATTTGCAGCATTTCTATAATAAGCTGAAAGTGAGATTTAAACTTTTAAACTATAAAATTCTTACGGTATGGTGCGGATAAAGTATGTATGTGATATTCCCATGTTTGTTAGGGTAATAAGCCAGAAATACATAATGATGACGATGAATGATTGAAATTAAAATACATTGCGTTTGCATGAAATGTGACTGGATATATTACGTTGGTTGGAGTGAGAATCTGACAACTTTGTTAATTACTACTACTATAGCCGATATGGACATACACGCGATTTTTGCGACAATCAAGCATGGCAAATGAATAATGAATTATTAAAATGGCTTTGATATGGAAAATATGCACCACCTCAGAATGCAGTAAGTGTAGTAAAACTTGGCCATATTTAATAATAAACTATGAAATTTTAATACCAGTGCAGTGTGGCAATTAAATATGAAAAAAGTTACGTCACCATATAATACGTAAACCCTAACGCAAAGACTTTTTTAAAAATAGCATCAAATAGTATTATTACAACTATAGGTATAAAAGTATCACGCGAAGTACAATACTAACTAATTGTAAGTACTGTGTTAGTGAGTATGTGCCATATTTACATGTTATTTAAACGAAAAAATAAGAACTTGGGACGGAGGGGTCGACGTGTGATACCATGGTGAGGTTAGGAAAAATCCAAGTTCCTTTGTCCACTGCTCTTTAATTAGATAAAGTTTAATCTTTTAGACTTATAACCAACATGGAAATTCCATCATGCAAAACATATTGTAGAACCCAAAAGAGAAAACGTATATACATACCAGGTACGACTGCAGCACCAAACCAACTTGTTTTATCAATCGGGGCCTAGTCATGGTTCATATTTTAAAACTTCGATGGGTTCAAGGTAAACTGAAAAGCTCGCCGTTGTTATCTACAATTTAAATATGAATACGGGGTTAGGATAAAGCAAATGATGTTACTTACTTAGTTGCATGAGCCAAATTTTAGCTGGGGGTACAAAATTTAATTCGCTGGTTATATGAGGCTTTTAATATTCACAACTTTGGTTTTGTAATTTTGACAAAAATCTGAACATTTTTCGATAATAAAATACTAAAATCTGGGTATACTTTGCAATGCGTTACTTGACATTTTTTCCAAACCTTGTCAAAAGCTTACTTGGATTAATTTTGCGAAGAATTTGAATACTATTGGAAAAATTCCTTGGAAATGATTTTGAATTCTGCTTCTGCCGATTTTAAGATTTGAAGATTTTTAAAAAACCGTATTCGTATTGTGACAAGATTGGGCATACTTGCAAACTATTTTGAGAATATTCCTATACAATTTTCATAATTTTGAGGAAAATTAGTTTTTAAGTGAACTATTTTTGTAGAGCACAGTGTAGGAGAAAATTAGAATTTGGGGTTTTTAAGGAAATTTTCACCGATATGAAGTATATTTTCACCGATTTTCTAGAAAAATATACTAGAAAAAAGTACTAAAAAGTTTAATTTTGTGATATTTTCCTTAAAACGTGGGTGATTTTAAAAAAACTTAAATGTCGGTCTAGAAATTTTTGATGGCACAATAATATGACTGCGCTAATTTTTTGGGGGTACATGAACCCCTGTACGCTATATTTACAGTTACACCCCACTGACATTAGCAGGGCAAGGCAGCATGATACTTACGAGGGTTTTTAGATAGAATAGAATAATCGGGCTCCATTTAGCAGCGAGAGGGTTTTTAGATGGTTATACCTCCAGTTCTGTAGCATTGCTAAATTTGATGCTAGTGATCATTCTTTGGACTCGACTGCTCCGTGCATCCTTACCTTCACCAGTGCTTCAAACAACTTAAGAACCATGACCAAGAAACTTGAAATTTTTCTACGTAAGTAATATTATTAAATATTTACGCAATCACTTTATCATTCATTTTTACAAAATTAAGTGTTTGGAATTTATTATGATTTCACCCTCCGATGCTTTGATATCAATTACCAAGTGTTTTTTTAAATTGACTTTATATTACCATAGGAAATAAGTCGCAAACGGAAGTGACTTATAGCGAGGAGTTTATCAAGTCAGCGGGGCTGGATAGGGCAGAAGGAAACCCTGCTCCAGCATTTCCTATCCAAAAACATAATTTGGAGTATACAATAAGAGGGTAAGCTTGTTTTTAAAATAATAAATCGTAAAATTAAAAGCACGTACATATAAAGGTTGATCATGTGAAGTTCTTATACTTTCAACTCTCTTACTTTCTATATTTCTATGTACATGCTTTCTGATATTATTCGGTAAACACAATGCAGTGGGGGAGCCGACCGTTTAATACTTGTAACACTTTCTATGTTGATTTTCTCTCAACAAATAAGAAGCCTTTCAGCCCGATTTTGACGACATAGTACTTTGCAGTCGTACCTCAGTTGGGAGGTAATTCCTGTAGAAATTTTTAGCACACGATAATAATTATCATTGCTTCATATACAGGGGATTTGAAGTTCCAACGTATAGTGTTATTTTCATAAACAGGCCGAAACGGTTGTGGTTAGAATGATAGGCTTTTCGCTAATTATCCTCCTATGTAAGCTCATAAATATTCATAAGAAATATTTTCCAAAGGAATTATTTCAAAGTTTACGACTTTTGTAGCATTTCGTCGGCTAAAGTGCAAAAGGGGCTATATGCAGAAATCCTTAATACGAGATAGTTCCAACTCTGTGCGCTTACAATTCTAATGCAAAAAGGGGCTATACGCATTCCCACAGCTGCTTGCATGGCTACGCTTCTGTACGTACATGCACAGACTTGGCTCCTTTGAAAATTAAGCGATGGATCGCCGCATATAGCCCCTTCTTGCACAACGCGTCTAAAATTATGGCCCCTTTTTCACTTTAGCCGACGATTTGTAGCTATAGGAACATTTACAGGTACTAAATCCTCCCAAAGCTTGATCTCTGTGTGACTGGAATTATTATTAGTGTTGCTTATTACTGTAGTCTTATCTTATCAGTATCAGTAGCTACCATTGCGTTGCTTCCATAGATGTTTATCTAAAAATGATCATTTCAAGGCTTTCATAGGGTTCTTATCCGCGTGTTAAGAATCTAATAATTTATTTCAGTTGTTACGGATGTGTACGAGGTTTTTGAATCTTGGAAATCTGTCGACCTGGGACTATTTCTTTCACGTAGATCCCTTAAAATAAGCGTTTAAAGGCTGATTATCATTGAGTTAATGGACATGTACTCAACAAACATCTTAAAAATCGGCGTATATACACGTATTTTTACACAGGCACTCACATGAGCAAGCAAATGCAAGTGTGAAGTGAAAGGTCGAGACACTTCCGAATAGCCAAAGACTATCATTTTTCCATTGACTGCGGTTGACAGCTCCTGTTTATGTACACTCCGCATCCTTTATACATATCAGTGTTCTGTTAATGTGTTGTGCGACCAAACGTGTGCGTAGAGGGTGCATACGGAACGTGTGTGCATTTACATCTCTTTCCTTTCTCTTTTTGAACCAACTCTTTTTCCTCAATTTTTTTGTCATACTAGCCTTTACTTTACAAACTTGACAGCCGCCTGAATAGCCCAGCCTGTTGCTGGCGGATGTTATTGTTAGATTAGCCTAGATTTTCCCTAAGCGTACATTGTATTAGGAATGCCCAGCCTAGAGCCTTACCTAGATTTTAATTTTCAATCCAGGCTTGACGCATCCTAGAGCCTCAACCTATTATAGGGCCTATGTTCTGGGCAGGCGCCCAACTTTAATGCAGAGTGTGAGACTGAGCAGTATTACGATAGACATTAATGGCTAGAATTGACTGAGATTTTAGGTTTAGAGTGTGAGATTTGGTGGATAGAAGAGTAGCAGATGACCACGACCAGGCGGTTAATAATAAATACGATGTAGTTGGACAAGTTGAAAAACATGCAATCTGCAGACACAAATATAATACACACATCACGACTTGATGTAATGTAAAAGGTAGTCATGCCGGCAGGAAATTGAACTAAAATGACCACTTTACTTATTGTTAGTAGACCAGCAATGATTATTGTTTACATTCCCTTCCCTTCATAGCTGTTGGTTGAAGTGTAGACCATTGGTATTTACATACTCCATTATTATATGCAGCGGTTCCTATACTCCTCCTGGGTATTACTGACTTCTAACACTTTGCCACAAGATGTAGAGCATGGGACTGGGTAAGGGAGAGCATTTTGAACTTTCCAAAAGGGTTGCGGCCTTCATTAGATGTAGAATAATAGTTTTTCATCATGGATTTAGTACTAAATCTTCAAAATTCACTGGTATCCATGCACTATGTACGCAGGATCTGCCTTTATAGTCAAAGAAGCTTGAAGGTAAAATCCAAGGGACATTCCTTAACTCTTTCTGTGTTCATGCATTTTACAGCATTCAATACTTTACCCCACGGTTCGAACTCTGCATTATTTGTTATTCTATTTACTTCCTCACGATATGGAATTAGCTATGGTGACAGGGTGTCACTCACTTATTACTAATAAGTTATTATAGCCATCGTTCATACTATAATTGATAATGACTATGCAATTCTCCATTTGGAATGTTTCCGTGGTTACAGTTATTTTCATCGAAAATTCTACTTGAGAAATATAGAAAAATATGAAGAGACGAGAAAGGAAATCCTGTTAGCATTTATATAAATTATTATTATTCCCAATTGCAATGATTTACGGTTAGGTTGAAAATAAAATTGTCTTAAGTTTACAATGAAAATTACAATAATTTACATTGGTTTCTGTGGACTCCATTTTTTGAATAAATAGACATAATAGATTGTGTCAGCACACGTAACTGTGTTTACACAGAAATTCTTTGATTTTGCTCGATAAACATGAGGTTTGGTCAAAAACAATAATATTACCATCCGCGTCTGCGGATGGCTTAATTTCAAGTATATATTTATTCGTATTCAAGAGCAAGCTTTACAATGAAAAAATGCCCATGAATAATAAGGGAGTCAAACTGAATTTATTATGATGCCTGCGTCCCTATGGTAATAGTCCCGTCAAAAGAATAAAATTGAATTTTAATTTGGAATTTTATGCGTATATAACTTAACGCTCTCGAATGATTCTGAAAGCACATTTTAACTTTTGAAAGTGCAATATTGTTCATATTGCTTGGTATATACGTAATTGGACAGTCATATAAATTCCTAAAAAATTCTAGTGCAAGCCTGGGCGGGTTAATGGATACGGAGATTTTAAATACATTCAAAATATAGTTTTTTTCGTATTTAACGGCATATACAAATGATGTAGGTTGGAAAATGGGCTTAGAATCGTTATTGTTTACCATTCCACATTTATTTCGTACTAATTTATAATGTTTGTCGAGTTCAAGGAGTTTCCCATCAAATTAAAGCATAACCAAGGCTCACTTGAAAGAACTTTCAAAAGAGCCCTTACTCGTGTAAACTCCGAAGGCTGCATGAAAAAGGGTCCATTGCATTGTCTCCCTTATCTTCGACGCATGATTTGCCCTAAAACAGTTTCTGAAGGCTAAAACTAGGCAGTTTCAGACGAAGGTTTTGTAAAGTTCAGTTGAACAGCTTTATAAACCCTACGCGAACAATAACCTTATTGTTTTTGTCGCGGACTTTCCATGCCAATGAACCTATGTCTAACATGATTGTTCTCGAGAACGAACTCCTCTGCCCATCTTTTAACGCTAATTTCGATTTTACAAACCAGAATGCAGACATTACCTCCATTGTTATTGAAATTATGCCAAATGACCTTCAAACCCTTCTTATCCCGCTTTTATTTATGCTCTACATATGTATTTGTAAATTACAGAGACCATAGTTATTTGGCACTCCGTTTTATGGTCGGGGATACAGTAGCGTGCGTCGCTATACGGTTGATGACGTTGTGTGGCTTAGAGAATGGCCGAATTATTTATGTTGAAAAGATCGACGGTGTTACCTTCAGATATTTTAATACAGAAAATAAATGGCCAACAGAATTACCGGAACATAGCCACGGGAATCTAACAGTTGGCAATGTAAGTTAAACTATGAGCCAGACAAAGGACAGTGTCCGCAATTTTTATTCCCACGATTCCTGCAACTCCCTCATATCGTCAAATTCTTGCCATTATTTAGTCTACTATTTTTTTCTCAAGTAATCAGCTATTTTAATAATTTTTTTCGAAATTTCGCACAGTTCTTTGGTGAAACAATAGTAAATCTGGAAGGACTCATACTTCGGATTGAAGTATTTAAACCAACGGCACCTTCTTCAATCAAAGAAGATGTAGCTATTGCAGTTACCTTCACTGATGAACCACATTAACGTTTCTGGGGTCAAATTGCAGAAAATTTCAACGTTCATGGTTATTACTTATTACACTAAAATGTCAGTTTAAATTTCAATTTGAATATACATAAAAGCAATACGAATAAACGTAAAAGCTGCTTGGATGAATTAATTTTCTACAATTATTATATTATTATACTGGAGTATTGAATCTATTAGCTCTTTGCTCTTTCTTCCCTTCTCAAAAATACAGTGAAGGAGTGCATTCACGCAGGGAGTTATTTGGAAATTGTTATACATACATATATTCATGCTTCATGCTTGTAATGACAAGAATGGTTACAATTCAGTTCAGAGGTAATGTGGAAAAGGGTTTCTATGAACCCTTTTCCTAGCGTGAGGAATTTGAAGGGTGATGAGTTTTCACAGCTCTAGAAATAAATACATACATACTTAGGTAGACATACATATATACGTATCATCTTACCTTTTCATTCCACTTCAAATTTTCAATCTTTCCTTCAGTCTGTAACAGCGTTCAACAATAACAACAACCATCTTTTGCTGTTTCATTTACCATCAGCTCCTGTTCAATTCACGGCTCTTAAAAATTTAAGGATATCATGGAGGACTCTTTACAATCGTTAGCCAACAAGATTTTCTCCATCAACTTGGTAAGGTTTTGTTATTCCATGTTCGAAAGAAATAAGTAATAGTTTGCGGTAGAATAGAATTCCGGCAAATAATAATTACATTTTCAGCTAGTAGAAGTCCCAGTACAAGTTAAAATACTAGAAGTCAGAACTGGATGCATACATTTTTAAAGTTTAAGTTTTGTTCGTAGATTCTAGAAGAAATATGTTTGAATTTGGACAACCAAGACCTTCTGACGATGTCAAGGGTAAACAGAAAATGTTGGCATGCTTCACGCAAAATTCTACACAATTTCAAACTTTCCCCAATCTACTTGTCTACAAACCCCTGTGTTGCTTTGGCCAGCATCAATAAACTACTTCAATCTTCAACCATAGCTTTTTCCAATGGTATTGAGGTAGTGCCAGAATTTCCCAGAAGAAACCGTACTGATTGGATCTACTTTCCTTATGACTTCTACTGTTGCGACGAAAACTGCCTCTCTAACTCTTCCACCGATGACGAGAGTTTCCGAGAAATGTTTTCAAACATTTTAAAGAAGATAGAATTTAAAGTCTTCAGATTTCAGGGGGTAGTAACTCGAGGGTGCCCTTTTGGCAAACTAATCAAAATAATCCTTAGTGAGAAAGCCCATGAGTTGGTGGAGCTAGAATTGCGGGGTGAATTCTTCAGCTTAGCGGATTTTAACATTGAACTTTCCCAAAAAGTTTGGTTGACCAGTTTATGGAATTTCTTGAACATTCCTGACAATAGAAAGATGAATTGGTTCCCGAAGCTGAAAAAATACGCCGGCCACTGTTTACATAGAGTTGATTGTGAAGTGGCACAATCATCTCCTAATTTAGCTGAAATAAGTCATGAAATTCCACGAACAATGTTTAATGACGAGATGATAGATTTTCCTATAGATTTCCCTAAATTATTGAAAAGCAAGCACTTTACAATAACGAAGATAGACACATATTTAGCCGCAGATTTGCCTCTAAATGACATGGAGCATTTAGCTTCAGAGGTGAAGCCGAAGCTAGTGAAATTTGGAATTAACCAAAAACTTGACACAGTAGATAATCTCCTTAGATTTGAGAAGTGTTTAATGGACCTTGGCCACATTGTTCAGTTTACCCTGCAAGATTTTCAGTGCCATATATTTAGTCTGGCATTCATGGCTAATTCTGCTGAAATGCCTGCTTTCCCTGCCCTGAAGAAACTTTCATTGGTGAAGGACAGGGCCTACGACGACCAATTTGACCTGCTTAAGTCAGTCGACTTTAAAAATAAATTTCCAAATTTAGAATTTGTTATTTTCACATGCGTGGGTCGTCCACCTCATTATCTTAAGTACGGCAGGTCTTACATTGTCCGTACAGATGGTGCCAGCTTGTCAGTCAAGAACCTCAAATTAGATTGGCCAGAAAATGAAAATATCTTGACAGAATTGTCCACCATTTTTCCAAATGTAACTACGTTGACGGTCCCAATTCAGCGTCAGAAAATCTTGAGGATACCCGTGGAAAATTTTATTAACCCAAGTTTTCTGCTCCGGGAAAATGCTGAATGGCCTCTGATTGAATGTTTGAATCTTTTGTCGATACCCACATCGATCCGATGTGGGCAAACCAACCTGGATAGTTGGTTTACGGGCAACAATTGCTTCCAAGAGTTTTGCGATGAAGGCTCAAAATCAACTACTGACGATGTGCGGTCAAGCAATAATCAACATCCGTATTCATTCTTTAATAGAAAGAGTAAGTCACAAATTAGTCTCGTAAATGCAGGGAAAATTATCAGAATAGTTCTAATTAAAAACCTCGTCCAAATTGCTTGTCATTGTCATGTAAGTCTAATCTGAATTAGTAATGACCTCTATAATAAGAAATAAATAATTATTGTTTTAATAATTTTCTAGATCTGAAAAGTGTCTCCGTGTCACTTCGCTGTACCAAGGAGAAATGTTGCATACTGCGGCAGAAGGAGGAAGATAAATCTCTTATAGTTTCAAACGAAGTGGCAAAACTAATATGTGAGAAATTACCTGGATTAATTATGGAAGTGCGGATCGTGTCTACAAGTCTCTGTAACTGTTCAGACCATGAAGGTAATTTAACGCTTTTTGAAACTTTCTTAGCGTAAATCTTGGTACGCAATGTTTTAATCAATTATTCATTAACCAGTTCATTTAATATTTGAACCATACTTAATTAATTAAATAACGGAAAATCAGTAGCATGTACGCAATATTCAGTATAAAAATAATTTTCGGAGAAGCAAATAATATACTTATTTATGCTGGATAATTTCTGCAATTTAGAATTTGATTTCAACCATCTGATTCCGTACGCTCGTGTTTTGGCAGCCTGGAAAGAATATATCTTCAGAGACGGAACTGGACCGAAAAACTGGAGAGTTGAATTTAAGGACTTTGCCTCGTGTGAGCCAAATTAAAGCGCTCGTCCAGTGTACATATAGGATTTTTTAATATTTTATGATGTGAACGCGATTTGATTGCTAAGTATGCTAAGGTATTATTTTTTTTAAATTATGAAGAATAATAATTATTCAGCCTTCAATTCAATATTCCTTGTTGTCTTTTCGTTATTTCTGTTACACACTACCTTAATATTCACACATCAATTAGAACATACGAGAGGAAGGATCTTGACACTGCGCTAAGCAGGACACCTTACACTTTCTTCAGTCTAAAACAATATGACTTATCATCAGCAGTCGTACAAACTATTTCTATTTTATATGAAAGAATGAGTTATGTTCATTACTTATTTATTGGTTCGATATCCTTTGAAACGTAAAATAATATTAAAATATAAATTTTAGCAGATAAACATACTGAAAATTATGGGATCATGAGCAAAACATAATAATCATATGTGCATTTTTAACGAATTGTCTTTCGAAGTGTTTATTTTCCTTTAGCCAAACCCGCTCACTCAGTTACCCCCTTTGAAATAGAAACTTTTGTTGGTGCCCTCCGCGTCAACACGTGTGTCACAAGCATTTAATTGCTTTTATAATGTATATTTTCGCTTATCATCGGTCATCAAGTAATGCATTTCCTTAGTTATGCAATAATATTTAATCGTGTTTTACCTGTAGATACATTTTTGTAGTTTAGAAGATAGGACTGTGTATTCTTCAATTCCGTGCTGTTATGCCATGCTTCTGTCACTACAGTGTCAACTTAAAGTTACAAGTTGTCTGTATGACAAGGGGTGAAATTATTGTATAAAATGAAAAATGGCTTTTGGCTTGCATTAATCCCAACCATGTACATCTAACCATTATTTCTTACCTCCGAATTAATTTATAGCTCTGACTGAGTAGTATTGTATAGTTGGTAATAATACCATCCATAGACTTTGTCAAGTAAACAACTCATCGCTTTGAAGTTTCTACTTATGTGTTTTCATTTGAAATAGTTATTTCCATTGCCAGAACATGTTTGCAGCCTACAATATAGCAGGAGGTCTTCTTAGAAGAGATAAGGTTTTCTGATAAATCCTATTGGTGTAATTTTGGGCTGTAGTTCTCATGCTGCCTTGTATATTTTCAGTATAATTTTCTATTTATAATTCCTATAACACAATCCAATAAAATATCCAAGTAGAAAAACTATAAATTCATAAAATATTCGTTTGCTCACTGTTACTTTCATTATCAGCCAGTTATCGCATGCATGCCATTAATAAAATTAATTTCATACATATACAATGAATAATCTGCTATATTGCTCAAGATTTAATCTATTGCTTGAAGATACAACAATAAGATCTATTTTGACCGGTTTTGCAAATTTCTATAAAAATGCTTTTGACATTATTGAAACCAGTGCAGTGTCTAAAATTACTTGATTGGTTACTCTATTTCTTCTTGTTATCACCAGTTTTATGCTCTCGATTCGCCAATAATATCTTCATCTTCACAATGAGCATGGATCAATGTATGATAAAAATTTGAAAAAAAAATGTACACATCAGCCTATAATATTTAAATTTATTTCCCATTGATCTTGAGCGCTCAACCATGTTTGATATTCATAAATAAATTCACAGCGGTAGAAAAAATATCTTTCATATTTTACTGCACATATTATAATACATATATTACAATCATTACCTCAGGAGTAGGAGCACGACCGCTTTGACTAGCGTTATTCTCAGCATCCCTTATCCTCACCACGCTGTTGTAATGATCTCCATTGTGATATGATATATGCAGTTCCTTTCCATTTTCATTGGAATTCATCTCCGGACGGGGATGAATTGCCCAAGCAGGGGAGTCTGATTGATGTATCACTACGGTAACGTCAAAAATTCTGGAAAATGCTACTATAGCATCATTCCCCCGTAAGTCCCTGGCTCAGCCAAACTAGTCACTAAAAATGGAAATACATAATAAATAACAAATTTAACCTGCCTTATTTATTGATGCTTTTGATTTTATCCTCACCCTCACATTGTCCATTGATCTGATCAAAGTTTCACTCTGCAAAGAAATATTCTCTCTGTCTCTGTCTCGAACATTCAATAACAATAATTTTATTACAGAAATCATCAAACTATATCTTACCATGATCATCAAATGTCATATCGTCTTCTACGAAAGGCTCAAACCTACTGCGATTAGACTTAATGTAGTCTGCCACTTTAAGCCGGTACTCTACATGTTTTCTTAATCCTTCGTATTGATTCCCAACTGCGCACGAAATAAGCAGTTGCTAAATAACACAATATTCATAACTTCATGTTAATTCAAGTAGATATATCAAATATTTTGTTAGAATTTAGAATACATTTAAAACATGTGTAATAATTACAAATTCTATATTAATGTATGCCACTTACCCATCACCTTCCATTTCTTTTACAGCAAAGCCGAGCCTACGCAACTGTTGTGTCAATAGGAATCATTTTCGGTACCCCCCACATATTTACCTTTACATAATTCTATTTTTATTTTTTCCCATTTCAACAACCTACTCTGATTAGGATCTATTACAATATCAGCGGCCATATGAAGTAATTTAATATAAAAGAGACTGTTCAAAATTCCTGTATTTTTTTAGAGAAACATGTTATAGTTCCCACTTGTACTGCCGCTGCGTTTCTGCCTGCTGAAATTTTGTCCTTTTGTCACAACTGTTTCGTAGATATTTTATTCGAGCTCTGCTCACCATAATGCAGACTTTTTGTTATAGAGTATAATAATAATCAAAATAAATGCAGAGGGCCTGCCCGGCTACGTTTTCGTTGGAAAACGTAGCCTGAAGATTTGCCCCAAAATATAATATCGCCCAGTAAGAAGTTTCTTTCTTTGGAAGAACACATTTATTCAAAAAATGGTGATCCAAACATTTTATGGTCCAAATAATATTTGTCATGTAAACATTGTTTCATTCGAATATTTATCATTAAGAAAAATCCTTGTCTACAAATATTTCATTCATAGATTTATTCGCCCTATATGGTGTGTTTGTCCAAAGAAATTTCAATCAGGAAAAACATGAACTAAATTAAGTTTTACACATGAGAAAATTCCTTCAACACACTTTCAATCTGAAAAGTCAATCCAGAGCCAGTGTACTCATGTACTTATTCGGTATCCGAATAATTCAAAGGGAAACTTAAATTTTAATTAAACCTAAAAATACGGATAAAATTCCCATAAATGTTAAAATATGACAACTCGTTCAATCACACCCCAAATATTTCTCATCCCCACCGGGAAAAATATCTTGCTTTTGGTATACTAATTTTTAAAAATTGTCCAAAAATATATCAAACCAACGAAAAACGGCTGATGAAGTGAAGAAAGAGCTCCTCATTGAACAATATTTTAAAGAAGAAATCGTCAATTCATTTATGCGCAGCGCTACTTAAATGGCAGATTTTAAGCCAATCGCATTAAAACTGTTGAGTCAGTTTGAATTATTCAACTAATTGATTATTCATAAAAAAGATGTAGAACTAATTCATTAGAATAGGAGTTATTGTTGACATTATTTTTTACTTACTGTTGCAATAATTTCCTTTCTAACCGACAATTCCTGGTCACAACAGTATGCAAACTATATTTGATAGTTCGCCAAGCTTAACACGTCAGTTCGCAGCCACTTTTCTTGTTGACACTAATCCAATGATAAATGTGCAAATAGAGCAATGGCCAGCAAATTCTAAACGCAACATTATAGAATGAGACTTCAAGTAAAAATATGCTTGCGTGAGACTTCATGGGAGCACTTAACGAAGTGCGAGTGCGTTCTGTTAACATATATTTTTATAAAACCAAAGCCTGTTGCCAATGACATGACGGGAGAATCTTGATGTATCTCTGTGCCTGTGACTGTTCTGATGCTTCTCACGAAACCGAAAGGAAATGAATAAACATAGCTCATTTATATAAAATACAAGTTTAATCACCCTGTCACTTTTACTGAAGACAACTTTCAATGCCAAACGTCAACTATCAGTACTGACCATGGCATGTTCATTAGGGGTTAATCCTTCGTAAAATTATACGAAGATAACATGAGTGATTTGCATTCAACAACAATGACAGCAATGAGAAAGCAGCTTACAATTTTAGATGTATGCATGCAAATAGTCACATACATAAGCATGAAAGCAGATTCAGCATAAGTATAGATACAGATACATACATGCTTAATTACACTGTGCAAAAAGACAGGACCTCTTTTCTTTTGCATTTTTCTTGCTCCAATAAGGTAACGGTGATGTTTGTAGGCGTCTATAAAGTGCTGTTGGCATTGTTGCCTATAGATATGACTGAGTCATAATGACTTCACCCTGAGAAGAAAAAAAAAGCTCATCTTTCAGGTGAATAGCCTCACCATCCTATGAGCCCTATGAGTAAGCAAGCAGTTTCAATTGACATTTGGTCATGGAAAGAAGTTTGTTTACTTTGTTGTAGTTTATAGATATACGCAGTTAGTATAATAATAGCGGCAATAAAGATAATTAAAATGAGTGCTCAGCAATCACCTCTGCAAAACCATTTGGTATGTACAATGTATAGGATCCAATTTACAAAAGACAGAACAATCTTTTGCAATAAATCGTAGTAGTAGTTATTATTATTCAATGACAATTTTTATTGATCCTTAACTTTTTTCAGGTAATCTCCAACATCTCAAAATACCTGAAGTTCAAAGAGCTGAAGAATTTCCGTTTGGTTTGTCGTCAGTGGAATTTG
>JAQFXU010003787.1:0-15254 GCA_034693705.1 Spatulosminthurus flaviceps
ACACATAGAGGCATCCCATACAAACACACCTTAGAGGCATCCCGGCTCTAATACATAGAGGCATCCCAGCTCCGATACATAGAGGCATCCCAGCTCCAATTCATAGAGGCATCCCAGCTCCGATACTTAGAGGCATCCCAGCTCCAATCCATAGAGGCATCCCACCTCAAACACATAGGGGCATCCCAGCTGCAATTCATAGAGGCATCCCAGCTCCAATGCATAGAGGCATCCCACCTCAAACACATAGAGTATTCCACCCATCGTGTCTTTCAGCCCCACGTATTCCAATTATTAAAATGGTTGATAGGAAAACATGTCCAAATTTTAAAAAAAACCAAATATTCTCTCTGAAACAATCTATTGTAAATAAACACCCCCTTAAATTTCTTCAATAATTTTTTTGATAAATTCAGTAAGTTGAAGTTTCTGAAATTCCAAGCCCACAATTTTCTAGACAAAATATAATTTTTACCTTGCACCCATCTGGAAACGTGACAAAATAATATCCAAATATTTTTTAAGGGTCGTAAGAATTTTTGGACACTAAAATTTATTCTGAATGATTATTTAAAGCGCAGAAAGTTTTTTGGTCCAAAAAAAAACAAGGAAAAAAAGTTTGTTCCTAGTGCGTAAGTACATAATCACGTAATCCAGTTATTAAAATTAATATTATTAAGGAAAAAAATGTTTTTCTCAAAACTATTTTACGGATTTTCATGAAACTTTTTACATACACACAAAATAGCACTTGTAAGGTTAGTTTCAACCGAATGAGAGCACATTTTCATATCACAGGCTAACTTTAATGATTCGAGTGTAGAAATTTGACCACAATGTTGTTTTGCCGAAATATTTTAACGCCATTCTTAGATTTACTTTACTATATTCTAGTTGTAAACGAAGGGAAGAATCATCCTAATGTTTGTAGCACAAAACAGTATATCTGCAACTAGAATAAAGTTTTGCAAATTATACAAATATTAATTATTAATTATATTATATAAAAATCTGTAATCGCCAGGTATGTGCAATAGCATTGCGACTCAAACACTTTACGTGCTAAAAGTTTGGAAAAATGAGAAATTCAATAATGCTAAATTCTTCTGCTATAATAATTATTATAGAATCAAAAAGAACATGCAAATTTAAAAAATTAATTCAAAAAGTATGCTCCCCATACTTGTAATCTGTCAAAGTTATGATAAATCAAGTAAATTATTATTTAGTAGCTCTTCAAAAATATTAAGAGAATTAATGAAAACGGAGAGGGCGGATTTGTAGTGCGGAATGCTTAGTGTGGATGTTGCCCAATTTTAATGTCATTCCTTGATTTAATTCAAAATCTCCTGACCCCATTTTCAGTTGATATGTAGTTATTCCATGTGGCAAAGTTTTGAGAGGGAGTTGAAGACCTTTCCTCTGTTTAGTTTATACATGAGTTGTAAAATCATTGTCAAATTTTCAAGAAAAATTCAAAATTAAGTTCTTGGTTTTGAATTTTTTAAAAGGAATTTTTGTTCACCATAAATACTATTTTCAAGCTCAAGTTTGTGACGCTGATTTTAGAATTCGCAATAAATAATTTTGTAGCTTTTAAGGGGATGATAAATAAAATAATCCAGAAGAAGTTGGTTACAACAAAAACTCCTCAGAACAAATTGAAATTTAAGGACGATGTTTGGCTTGTGCTTGGATTTAAAGTCGTAGGATTGGACTTGAAAAGTTCCACTATTTTGAGATAACGTAAGTCCAAAAGGCGCTATATGCAAAAATCGCTTATACGGGATTTAAAATGTACTACCATGCTTAAGCGATTTCTGCATATAGCGCCTTTTGGACTTTACCCGACGATAAATTGAATTTTTTTCTTTGTTTTTGTTATAAAGTAAAATTTATGTTGGAATTTTTCACCAAGTTCCTACATATTTCAACGCGTAACGTTCTATATAACTTTAACTTTCATTCCACTTTGCAATACCCTATATGGAAAAGTATTAGCTATCTAATCTACTGGAGTTAGATTTGTGTATTTAAAATGTTTAACCGGCGTTGAACTTAGGAACGCAGAATTTATTGAGCTGGTACGAATTTTTCCTTTCATTTCCGACCAGATTTCCAATGTTATTTATTAAATTGTTTTAAATTTAAAGACATTAAATGAAAGTGAAGATCGCGGATGTTTTGTAAATTATTTGAATTTTACTTTTTGCCACTTGATTTATTTTAAAAATGCTAATGAATTCTTGCTAGTTCATTTTCCACAGTGTTTCCATGCTCAAACATTAAATAGGGCTACATAGCCCTAACCGCTTTTGTCATGCTTACGATGAATGAATTTTCAAAAATATATACCAAAGGCAGAGATCGGATATGATTTTTTTGTCCTACCTTGCTTTTCCCACTCCTCGATTGACTTTAAACAAGCTAAATAACTGCTATTTTTAGTTCATTTTCCACAGCGTCAACGAACATATCAACCATGTTAAGGACGCATGGAAATATTTTATTATCATTATTTTTGGATGTTACTTGAGAAACGGAGCAGATTTAGTGCTATAATATTTTGAAATGAATAACAAATTAGGTCACCCTTTAAATTATAAGGCTTGTTCATTTGGGTTCAAAACTATAGGGAATTTTGTAGAACAATTTTGACGTCAAATCTTTAAAAAATCATTTGCAAAAATTATGATGTAAGATAAGGTTATAAATTTGAATGATAAATCCAGACGTGGCGGAATAGAAATATTCTGGAAGGATTATTTTCAACATCATTCAAAATCCAATTATTTCACAACTAAGAAATGTGTTTGATTGAAAATACTTTTTTCTCAGCCAATGCCGCCAATGGGATGGGGTTTGCCAGGATGAATACACGGAACCAGGCTCACCTTTTATTGAGACTAAAATTTTATAGAGTGAAATGTTTTTACCTGGTATTAATAGCTGAAATTCCATCAGTACTTTTAATCATAAAGAAACACGCGTCAAATTTCCTTTAACATTCCCCTTACAATTGTAGGAAAATACGTCCTGATTTTTATTAAAAATTCAACTACAGTCCACTCTTGCTATAAGAGGCCACTTTGTAAGAGCACATCCTCTATAGTGGCAGTGTCGCATCCCTCCAAACATTCTGCTACGTTATTAACGCTCCTTGTACGAGCACCCTCTGTAAGGGCACTAAATTCTGTTCCCTTCTCGTATATGCCTGTCCTTTATAAGGGCACTTGCCTGAGCATGCTCCTATAGGAGCTTCAACAGGCGTTGAAACTACATTTTGCGAAGCGCTAAACAATTGTCTCAATGTGTGTGACGTTTTTTCATGTGGCTATAACGTTTTGCACCCATCGACTGTCACTGAGTCCAAGTAAATGTACCAAAATCCGCGATGCAATGCCCATAGAAAGTCACAACTTCAGAAACTGGTAATGGAACCTGAAAAGGAAACAAATAACGTTCATCAGTATTATTTAAAAAATATTGTTTTATTCATTTTCATTTTACTTCTTACATGCTGATGTTAATGTTAAAAGGAACAGAGAGAGAGAGAGGAGTCGGAAACAGACACAAAAATAAGTCGGAATTGTGAAGTGAGTGAGAGTAGTCTTATAACGGGAGTGGACTGTAAATGAGTTATTCCTTAATGTGTTGTCTGAAACCTCTTTTGAAAATTTGTTGCTTAGATTGGTAGGAAAAATGTACTAGGAAAATTCCGGGGATCTAATAAACCGTCAATAATTTGAGTGGTTTCTGCCCTCAAATTGTCCTTTTGACCATTCAAAACCCGCCCATACCACATAAACCCCTTGGTCCAGGCGTAGTAATAGAAAAATGACGGCTGGATTTTGCATTCATCTTCGTAGACGAATATCTAGAAAATCTTCAAATATTCTAAATTGGTTGAGGGAGAAGGAAATTTAGAGGAAACGTTGCGCCAAAATTCCGCGGCTGACTTCGTTCCCAGAAAAATATTCCAGCTCTGATTGGTTGGTCCACCAAATTTGGGTTGAACGATGTAACAAAGAACGTCCCCCTCTTCCATTTCATTCTTACGAAAAATCTCACTCAATCTCCAAGTATTGTATGCTTATTGACTATCAATAGTTCTCCTAGTAATTTTTAAGATAAAACAGAAAAATTAGAAAATAGTTATCTTTGGAATTAGAGCTGCTATCGGGTCAAGTAATTTGCAAACCTGACCATGAACTTGACTTGAACATGGAAGCTCAAGTAAATATTTTCATCAACTTGAACTTGATATTTCGGTTCAAATACTTTTATTTTAAGGTCAAGTTCGGGCTTTCAAGGATTTAACACCGGATCTAAACTTGAATTTCAAGTTTTGGGTTCAAGCAAAAAGATCCGACTTGAACATGACTTGAACTTGCAAAAAATTTCTGTTTCAGTCTGAAAGGCTTCAATTTTACAGAAAGCGCAATTTTAATTTGATTACACATGTCACTTTTATTTACTTGAGCTTGACCCTGAAATTATCTTCAACTAATATTTCCGAACTGGAACACGAACTTGACTTGAGTGATGTAATCATGGTCAAGTATAGATAAAACTAGAACATGACCCGAAAAGCTCAAGTACAACTTTGGTGTTACCTATTGAACTTGAACGCGACTTGAAAAACGCGAGTTTTACTTTAACTTGACCGCAGCTCTAACAATAAGTCTTCTCTCTATTTTCCTGGCAACTACATACCATGAAAGCATGTTTTTTTTGCAGAATCTTGCTATGCTTTAAAAATTTCGCCCAAAATTCCGCGGCAGACTTCGTTCCCAGAAAAATGTTCGAGCTCTGATTGGTTGGTCCACCAAATTTTGGTGGAACGATGTAACAAAGAACGTCCCCCTCCTCCATTTCATCCTTATTATATAAAACCTCACCCAATCTCCAAGTATTGTACGCTTGTCGACTATCAATAGTTCTCCAAGAAATTGTCGAATGAATTACATCCATTCGGTTTTTAGGACCTGCTAAATATTGTACCCAGGAAAGTGTGGGTATAACTTCCTTACGGTCGTCCAATCGACTGACAGTCATACGAAAAAGATCGGGGCTGTGGTTTTTTAATTGAGGATTTTTTATCATTTCTGACTTGCCCGTTTCCAAGGTTAAGGATAGAAATTCGTCAAGGAGACAAGGACCGACTGAACGTATTTGGATGAATTGTAAATCTTGTAATGTTTTTTGAGGAATTTAGCTCCCGGATAAATTGCCAGGCTCCAGCTGGTGCAGTGTGGACGTTGAAAAACACGGATGCATTTTCCCCAAGATTTTATTAATTTCAAGGATTTTGCTTCCTTCAGGTTGTAACAACCACCCGTTCCGTTTGTTATGGCAATGTGGTAATCCTCATATGTAGCTATAGAAAGATTTAAAAATAAAGTTTCATAGGCTGAAAATTGATTATAAAAATTTTTAGTTCTTCAAATAGAAATGATTCGAGCGATTGTTTTAATTTACTTTCGTAATTTTCCCCACTAAAGATCCTGCCACGTGGATTGTAAATCATATCTGCAGGAATTTCAACATTAAAAAATGAATTGCTGACCCGTTATTAATATGGGACGCCGCGGACGAAAAAAACAGAAACGGATGGCTGTTATCGCCCAAGATTTTGACGGATACCTTCAACCTGTATACGCACTGCATCCTACTTGGCGTGGAGCTGCTCGGTGACATTTGTCTCGGAAAGTAAGTTTTTTGTCTTTTTTTAACACGATGAGTATTATTACATTTCTTATATTCGAAATATTTGATGGGGTTCGTAAACCCCTTATGTGGTTTTGTTGTAACATGTAAAAATATTTACCTTCATAATTGTATTCATGTTAATATATGTCGTTTATTATTTACAGGAACGACTAGACTTGTCCGCAGAAGTGATGTGTTTGTGAAATTAGAAGATTCTGGTTATCCTGAAGGAAGGCTTGATTCAAGAGTCTAGAGTTCTATCGACAAATTTCAAAGGCTTTACAATAATATTCAAGCTTTGCGAGATGGCCTTTTCCAGGAAGGAGAAGCTGAAGCCGATACTATCCCTAAGCTAAAGATGTCACGAAAATACTGAAGAAGAAAAATGCTAAACGTGACGCGTACGCCAATCAAGTTGACGACACTATACCAATGATAAATATTAATTTTATTAGCTTACATAAAAAGGTCTAATTTGCATGCTCACGATTCCGTTTTTTCAGACCCGTCGTTCATACAACAATTTGGCTGTTAGCAACATGTATGCAGTACATGGATTCGCCATGCTTCAACAACATTTTCTTCGTCAAGTGGAGGCATCTTTACTTCGTAATACACACCAGATCATTATTCCAGATTTATTGCGGAATATGCAACAATACAACAGAACCACGAACGACCAGGATACTATGACAATGCAACAGTGGTGTGGCATATTGTCACAGATGTTTAATACTAGTGAGGAAGCTCGTGATTTTAGTGCAGCCTTGCAAATGTATAGCAACCACCCCGACCGTTCGAAGTTATACTTTTGTGCTATGTGCAATAGATCATGGGCCGATTCTAGTCCAAATGGTCAGAGTCTAAGTCCAAATGGCAAGAGCTCTTCAGGTAAATGACATTACATTGTTTATTTATAAATATTCGTCACGTAAAAATTTTTGCAAAACAATTATTTGTTTAACAGAACTGACCACGTCATGGTGGTACACACTTTCTATTGTCCTGAAGACCATCCTGAAAAAGGGGGGGGCCTACAGATTCGATGCCAGAGAGTTTGAGTCCGAGTGGAATTTGGGAAAGGCTCTTGTTTTCTCGTCGTTGGGGATAAATTTTAACGGAGCTTCCCAATCAAAGCCGACCCCAAAAAATCCGGATGCAAGTGCCAAAGGTGGCAATGGATTTGACTCGGTATGTAAGCTGGGTCAGGTCATAGCATAGTCCCACCTTTAACGGGCTGATGAAACTGAATTCCTCGAAATCACCTAGAATGTAATTTGGAAAATAATTTGAATTCATTTTGAGACTACAAAAGAAATTCTCACCAGTAGTGTAGTTGATTCCACTGTAAAATCTTGCTAGAGGATTGGCTACCATGCCTACAAAACCTAAGTCCATAAGTAAACTTGTACGTATACGCAAATATACATTTATTTATATCTAAGTCACATAAGTTTAAGTTTTAAGTATTTTAGACAGTTAGCGCAACTTTTTACGTATCTCCCGTGTAAAACTTATAGCACTCATAGGATGTATGGATGAAAACTTTACATGTGAAATTTTGGTTTATACGTTCTATGAGTGCTTTAAGTTATCTACGGGACATACGTAAAGGGTTGCGCTAACTGCCTATTAAGCGCAGTTGTGAACATCAATATATAAAAACCGTCCTCTTGGATTTTACTTTTTAGCGCCAAAGATTGTGGTCTCAGTTTCTCGGAATCATTTTTAAGATAACTTTCCTGCGTGTGTGACAAAATTCGACTACCCTCTTCTGAGCATATCCAGATCCAGGATTGACTTTCACCTCGATTGATATTTTTAATAGTAGAATTACAAGAACGTGACATTTCATTGCTTCCCTATAGTTTTGCAAGTCGAACATCAATTTTCTTCGCAGCTGAAATCAATATGTAATTTAAATAAACACTCAAAATGGCTTAACGAGCTGATTTCAATAATTAAATGTTAAATTCAGTAAGTTTATCTTTTTTGCATTTATTATTTAGAATAAAAATCACGGAAGAAAAAAGTGTTTGCACCCAAAAATTTATGGATACAAGAAATGTGTCCATACTTGTGAAAATTTTGAATTTAGTGAAATGAATGGAGCGGAAACGTAATTAGTGGACCCAAACTGACTTGTTTTCATAATTAAAGTACCCAATAAATGTTGAAAAACGATTTTGCAGAAAAAATATCAACCTAAGCTGCAAGACAAGCTAAAATGATTTTGTTGTCACAGTTTGACACCGTTCATTATTTTACCTCAAATTTTAATGATTAAATTGGGCTGATATAATATTGAAGCTGTTAAAACAGTGACCATAGGCGGACAAGGGGTAAAAACGGCTTAAAAATCTTGTAGATAAATTCCATTGTGTTTTAACAGAAGTGAAAAAAGCTAACCCATATTGTACACGTTGATTTTCATCGTGTAAAGTTTTCATCCATACATTCTATAAGTGCTAAAAGTTTCCAAACTTATAGCACAGTATTAAGAAATCAAACTAGAATAAGGACTTTCCACCATATGAACCATAGGGTTGATATGTACCTCTATCTTGCTGTAATAGGCCAAGAAAGATCCGTTTCAATGTTAAACTGGGACTGGGACCAGTCCACTTTTGTTTAAGAATCAAAATGGAATAATTCCATTTGTATTTTAATGCCACATTTGATATTTCAGTTCCAAAATGGAACAAGTCCACAATTTTTAAAACTTTGTATTCTTATAACATGGTATGGGGTGATGTAGGATTTCCAAAAATTTGCCTACCATTGTACATTACATGGAAGTATTTTTTACAATCATCACATGTGGAGTACCTACGTCATGAAAGAAATGACAGTTTTTTGCGGTTCCTGTAAAATTTACAAAAGTGGACTTATTCCAGTTTGATTCTAAAGAACTGATATGACCGAAAAGTTAAACGTATATAATATTTTACCTGAATTTTTCATTACAAGCACTAAAGCTCTTAACCTGCAAATGTGATCAAGAGCCTATGGCCCAGCATCCGTAAATAAATTAAAAACCATTTAAAATTCTATGCTCTTTGGTATCAAAGGGGTCAGAAAGCTGTAGGATTTAAAGCAAATATGTCATTTTTGTTACCAAGTACCTTGTCTAATTAACACACTAATGAGCGCCAAACGTTTTGAAGATGAATTTTTAAAAACAATTCTTCCAAAAATTGATTCAAATCTTGAACATTTTAACTGTCAAAAGGAATTCCGAGTTTGGACCAGTTTGAGTATTAATATTGTTTTGCTCTTACATAAAATGTTCTTGAATTCATCTATTCTTCATTCTTAAGTACGGACTTTTAATTTTTTGAGATGGTGTTTTTACAATTAATTGATTGTAGGGGAAATGGATATCCGGAAACGGAGATTTGTTAAGTGGAATGTGTATTTTAATTTTTGGTATACTTCAACGCCTACTGATAATTTGCTTTTAAACATTCGCAGTGGATATACAAGATTTCGATTTCGAAGTACGGGACGGTAGAGGATACGCAGCCCAGAGTGGCCGACATTGGCAAATTATAATTCTAACAGCATTTCACACTAATCCAACGAAAGATTTGATTGAAAGAATTATTTTAATGTGAAATTTACGCGTGGCGAATTTTTTCCAATAAATTTTTCCCAATTTTAGAAAAATGTCATAAAAGAAACCATATCATCAACTTGAAAGTGTTCTTTTGAAAGTACAAACCAAGCCAAAGCCAATCGTAATAATAATAAACTAAGACGGCTGTATTAAAATTTAGTTTTCAGTGTAACATAAATGAATTCCCGGAATTTGTGCAAATATTTTTATATGGAAAGAATCAACTACAAATAAGTTGTTTTCCAGAATTTATTTTCACCCAAAGAGAAATAAGAGGTAACGGAGATCTCAGACTTGTTTTGCACGCAATTTTATTGGTTTTAGTTTTTGTGATACTTTCCCGCCACTCCTTGATTTATTTCCGACCAATTAGATGAATGTATAAATGTAGCGCTATTTCGTGCCCAGGTCATTGAAAAATTGATGGGATCAATTGTTTTCAATTACTACGAATAACCTCAACTTCTCATAAAATTTTCCATAATTTATTTCCACCTGTGTAACACAAAATCCAGACCAAAATTTTTCCTTCAAAATCCATAAATGCAAAAAATGGTCCAATTTGAAATTTAAACCTATACAAGAAATGATAGAAGCCACCTTTGAAAAAATAACAATCTGTAGATTTCTAAATGACAAGTAAATTGCTAGAATAATATAAATCAAATTCCGAGGACCAAGTTTCTTGAAAAACTAAGAAGAAGTAGTTTAAACGGAAGTGAATCTTCTCAGTCACTCCTCCATCCAAGTGGATATGAATAAGGGTGAGTAGCTTTTATCTAAGGCAGCTCCAACTCACCAGAAACTCCTTTTGATGACCTTGAAACAATGACTAGGAAGGTGAATTTAAAATGTCATAATCGGCGTTGAACCTGCACAAAGCAGTAATAATTACCAAGCTGTTCCATGTTTCTTGTGCTTTTCTCCCAGCTTTATTAAAATATTTATTAAAAGGAGAATAAATAAAAGTTGGAACTAATATATAAAATAGTTCCAACTTTATATTATTAATTATTAGGCTGGAGACCGGTCAAGCTCACACTTCTCTAAGTGTCGCCAAAATAGTCCTTCAACTATGGATAAGAATTCTTAGCCTAGATCAAACCCGGCTGGTAAGAATTTGCTACGAAAGATCTACTGCGCGGGAAAACTCTTGGGCAAACCATGTAAAGAAACTGTTAGAATCCCTTGGTTACTCCTTCATCTGGTTAAAGCAGTGCCCGGATGCAGCCCGTGTTAACCTTAATCCCATAATAAGAACATTGGAAGACACTCTAAGGCAAGCTGACATCGAACGTGCAGGAAACTCATCTTACAATAACATTTACGAGAAGTATAAAATTGAAGCCAAGAGAGAAGCCTACCTGGGAGATGATTCACCATTGTACCTCAAGAGACTTATGATTTATAAATTCTACCCAGATAATATTTGCTCTATATGTAACACCATGGAATATGTTGACATCTTCCATTTTATGTTTAAATGTACAATATTTAATCCTTTACGAACCCACTACTTATCTAGTTTCAACCTGCAAGCCATTAACCCACGCAATTGGTTGTCATTTCTAAAATTTAATAAAAACTCATGTAACTCTATTGCAAAGTATATGAGAGCTGCCCTACTCGATAGAGCATGGAGCAGGAACGAGTAACAGAAATATGTAAACTAACCCCCATACTGTAAACAAAATTGTTAAAACAAATTCTTGTATACATTTTGTGTTGTAGACGAATGTCACGAATAACACAATAAATCATTCATTCATTCATTCAATATATAAACAAGTTTTGATGGGTTAGGTTTAGTTTTTTAATATTTATAATAAAAATAATAAGGTAGGATCAGGAGTAGAGCAGGTATCCAAGGTGATGAGGAGCAAAATCGGGAAGGACTGACAATATATGTGATCGTAATTTGACCTTCATTGACACAATAATTTTTCCACTCATTTGACCACAATTTTGACCCTTCATTTGACCACAGGTATGCGACCACATATTTTAACATTTTCCTCTCCGAGTTCACATTTGTGACATTGAAATTTAAGCAATAAACGGCGTTAAAATGTGACAACCAAAAATCCATGTTAAATATGGTCTTGCTTTAGACTACAATTTTTCTACAAAATCTCTTTTAACTGATGTATGAGTTAACCGACTAGATAATTTCTGTTTTGCGAGAGTTCAACGCCGCTTATGAAGTTTAAACATTGGTGGAGCAACCGTTTGCATTGATCAAGGTCATATAACACGTAGACAGAGGGGAATCAAATGTGACGTGATATAATAAAACAATATTTCAATACAAGATGAACTGCCAAACCTTTAAATTCACTCTCACTCTAATTAATCACTGCACTGATATTTAGCCAAAGACTAGGAAATTTTTGTAATTACTAAATGCGGGCTATTTTTTCTAAATAAAAATAGTGAAATGATTTGAAGTGTATTAATAAGTGCGGTAAATTATAATTTCATTATACTAAAAAAATGTCCCATAAAATCAATGCTGAAAATAATTAATCATTAAAGGCGTTGATTTTTACCCCGTTTTTACCTAATTGCTTTGACCCACCCCATATGGCATTTGGCAGTGGGCAAGGCTCGTTTCACCAGCACTTTCCCTCAACAACTCCCTGGCATACCCCATCCCATTGGCTGTCAAGCTGTCATCAAGAAATTGAATAGAACATTGAACTGTGCTACGGACTTTGTTATAAATTGATATAGCATATATATTTTGAGCGTTCGCTAAATTGAGAATTATTTTCAGAGCCAAAGTCCCCAGAAAGTATTCCTTAAAAACCTCTTCATTAGCTTTAAATCTTGAAGTTCAGGTTTCGGTCAGAATCCTCTTTCTTTGTATTTCTCCTAAAATGTTAACAAAATTATCTGGAAAATTGGCAAATTCCGCTGAATCTACTTTAAAATTGTTTAACCAAACATAAAGAACAAATATTTTTGAAAACATGAAGGAAAACCCGATGGAATATTGGTATATAAGTGAATTACCCAGACGGAGAGGGCTCTGTGACGATTGACAATTATACAGGAGTGGCAGGAAAATCCAGAGTCACCGGATTTCAAAAATGATAAACACGGATTTATTCGATTAAAAACAAGTAATTTGGGTGGATTAAAAAATGGTTGGGTTGTTTGTAATCGGTAAAGAACATTTGTTTCCGCTCCGTCTAGATTTATTATTCAACTTTATTATTATTACCTTACATTATCGAGCTGCGTACACGATATTTTTTCAACTTGAGGGCAAAACTCAGCTAAAACACTCCCTGTATTTTTTAAGCCACGCAGATGAGGAAGCACGGTCACATTATAGGTGATCGAATTTGTTAACTTGTATTTCCTTTCACTGCCTTTTTTATGCATTCTTTGGATTTTTCTAAATTTGGGCAAGAAATATAAAAATAATGGGAAATTTTTAGTGGAGAAAATCTAAATTTTCAAAGGATTAAAATGAAAGTATTTTTTTGAGCAGTTTTCCCATTTGAATACTGAGTGATAATTTTGAACCGTCATTTTTTCTTACAATTTTTCAAACACTATGAGTGAGATTTGAACTTTTGAATTATTATTGAATTGAAGGTAAGCTTCGGTAATAATTGTGGATCTGTTTCGTTAGCGGTGTATTTTTTTCCTTGAGTTTAGTTTTACATATCGTTTCCCATTCAAAATTAATACTAAGGGAAATATTTATTTATGATGGAATGTTATGGCTGGAAATTCCGAGTCTTTCTTTAATTTTCGTTGCAATGGTAAATTTTTATACCTGTTTATCAGAGAACAGAGCCCTTGAAATAATTGGTCTTAATTGTCCTTGTATTTTCTGTGCACAAATATTGCGACTGGGCCTTCCATCTACTAAACATAGTCTCCATATATTTCATCGTAAATTAATGATTAGCGTTAAATTATGACAACAAGTAAAAATTTCTGCACAAACAATTATAGCGTTTATCTGTTTATAATTGTGAGGAGCTAAATATCTAAAAAGCAGTTCTTAGAATTTGAAACAGTGATTGGCGACAATGAGGACGGATATATTTATGTTTATTTTTTCCAAAGGAAAATTGTTCGACTAAAAATAAAAGCGTAGTCCAACAATAATAATTACTCGTGAATTTTGGGATAAACTGTGATGAATCCCATTAGGAAATGCTTATTTGATTTTTATTAGATTTTGGAGTAACCCAATCAAGCCGATTATTTACTCTAATTAAAAATTATGATTTATCAAATGATATGGAAACGTATCTGGTTTTGAATCCATGTTACTATAGTTAAAAATCAGGTCAGAAGAATCCTGATAAATTGTAGGAATTTGATCAAATCACACTCATACCCAAATCATGTAGCTCGAAATACTTTACGATTTCTTTCCTTTCATGCATTATTTATAATGTGAGGTAATTTCTGTAATTTGCGTAAGTTCAACGCCGCTTATAATATTTTAATTTTTATGCACGAGCACGCCCCTAAAATTCCAAATTTGTCATGAATTGTGTTGTCGCTAATGTAGAGGAAATTGATTCGGGGAATACAATGTGACGGGATTTGAATAAAAGAGTATTTAAATTTAACATGAGCTGCCAAACCTTTGTTTAAACCTTAATTTTCATAATAATTAACCATTAATACTGGTATTTGGCCAAATTACTAGGAAATTTGTATTATTACTAAATTCGGGGGATTTTTTCTAAACAAAAATAGGGAAATGATTTGAGGTGTATGTACTAAGTGCGGTAAATTATATTTTTATGATTCACCCCAAAAATTCTCCCATAAGATCAAAACTGAAAATAGTTAATTATTAAAGAGGTGTTGATTTTTAACTTGTTTTTTTTAATAATAATAATAATAGTTTTTATTGCCGTAGGAGCATACGCAACATTAACACCATACATACTACATCGTACTACAGTAGTATTCTATAGTATGTCTTATGATTTCACAAGAAGTGATAATATCGAAGATTGCAGGCAATTAATTAACTAGGTTACTATTAAAATGTATAAGGATTTTTCATACGATCAATTTCATAAAGACAATTGATAACATCAATTTCAGATGTGCTTAACTTATTCGGCTGTCTTATGATAAAAGGGATAGTGGATTCCATATTTCGTTTTTTCTTTCAAATTATTTCTAATACCAGGCTACTTTTTCTAGTTTTAATTAGTAAAATTATTGAAGCGCAAATTGAGCATATATCTAAATCTAGAGGACGCATACAAAGATTTCCCAAAGCGAATGCATTGTTTTCTCATACGGTCTAATATTGGTTCTAGTTTCATTTATTGGAGTATTCTATAATAATTATGCCTGCTAACATATTCACCTGTGAATATAGATAGACATCTTTTCTCAAGTCTAATGATTCTAAGTTTATCAGATTTGGTTAGATTAGTACACCACACTGGACAAGCATATTCTATACAAACCCTGATGTAAGCTTTATATACAATTGTTAATTCTCGTATTGAGAAATTAAAAAGCTTTAACTTGTTGCTGCCCATTTGCTTTTAGCCACCCCAATTCGCATTGGCTGTCGCCATAAGGCTCGTGTCACCAGAACTTTTCCTCAGCAACTCATCATTATTATTGTTAATTGTTATTTAAAAATTGTTTCTAAGCGTCTCCTTTCACTTCTGCTATTCAGGATTTTTTGGATTTTTCAAAATCCGACGAACCCATTCCCGTCAAAATCCAACACGTGGAAATCTATAAAATTTAATTTTTTTGTTCACATAAAATTTCGAGAACTGCACAAATTTTCCAAGATACCGGTTAAAATATTTTAGCACTCAATCTACTCCGTTTCTTAAGGAACATCCAAAAATAAGGACAATAAAATATTTCCATGGATCCTTAACATGGCTGAATTGTTGGTTCACTCTGGAAA
>JAQFXU010003788.1:0-15251 GCA_034693705.1 Spatulosminthurus flaviceps
GTCAATACTGGGCAAATCAATTTTTAGCTTGGAATCAATGGGTGTTTTTAACTCCCTACCAAAATTTAGGTATGCAGACGAAAAACCAGTTGAATCATTCACAGCCGAATTTATGGCAAAAGCTATTTCCTCGAATTTACAGTCCCACTGATCGCATGATTCTATGAGTGTGATGATGCTCTTTTTCACAGTTCTGTTATAGCGCTCACAGATATTACTTCTGGCGTCGTAAGCAGCTATTTTCCAAGGAATAATATTAAGATTCTGACACCATTGAATAAATCGTTTACAACTAAATTGAGTGCCATTATCTGTTGTGACTGTACTCGGAAATGCCCATTTAAGAAATACCACCCATAGCCTTCGTATGATATTTGCAGCATTAACTGTCTTCAGGCCAAATAATTCAACATACTTTGTTGAGTAACACATAACCACCAGAAGATATCTATTTCACTTGTTTCCTTTCGTTTAAGGTCCACAAATATCGCAAGCCACGTGATCCCAAGGGTCACTTACTGGTGGTGAAGTCCCTATTCCGATATTATTAGTTCGAGCAGCCTTTGATTTCTGGCAGGTTTCACATTTATTTACATGCGAAATTACATCTGACCGCATTCCCTTCCAGAAGAATCTTTGTCCCAGACGCTTAAATGTTTTATTAATGCCCAAATGTCCACATTTGTCATCTCCATGAAAGAATTCCAATATTGTGGCAATTAAATTACTTGGTAACCAAATTTTGATGTACTTATTTTCATTTTCCCATGGCTTCTTTAATGGACCGACATATTTGTACAAACAGCCATCATCAGTTAGAACAGCTTCCCTGGATAATTTTACTATACGTTCAGAAACTTTAATCACTGGATTGTTTCTGTACGCAATAATTTGAGATAGAAAATCATTTTTATGTTGACTCTCAATAAGCGTCTTTCGAGAAAAGCATTTAAATTCCTCGATTACGTTCACTTCGTACATTCTTGACAATGCATCGGCCGCTTCATTATTCACTCCACGCCTGCATTTAACTTCAAAGTCGTAACCTTGCAGCTCGAGCATCCATCTTGCTTTCCTACCTGTAGGGTCCTGTATAGTCTTCAGGTACGTAAGTGCTTTATGATCTGTTTCTACGGTGAATTTAGTTAACTCAATGAAAACTTTGAATTTTCGAATTAAAGAAATAATAGCAAGGGCTTCTTTTTGAGTGGTGCAATAGTTACATTCCGCGTCTCGGATACTTCTACTGGCAAACCAAATAGGATAACTAACTCCACCTCTCTCCTGCATCAAGATACCTGCTATGCCTGTATCACATGCGTCTGAGAAAATTATGAAAGGCTGATTTAAATCAGGCATGAACAAACAAGTGGCTTCTATTTCCCTGCTTCAGATTTTCAAAAGCTAACTGAAAGTCTGAGGTCCATAAAAATTTGATTTCTTTCCTTAAAAAACGATACAATGGGCGCGCAATGTGGTCAAACTTTTCATAAAAATGACGGTAGAACCCAACAAATCCTAAAAACTTCTGAATGCTTTTCACATTTGTTGGCACAGGGTATTTTTCCATCATTTCACATCTTTCTATAAGATCCAATTCGATTAGCTCGTCAATTGCGTTTTGGAACACTTGCCTTTTCGCTGGTGTCATGGGCCATGCTCTGCTAGCAATAGGTTTAGCGTTACTTTAATACTGTATCTATAGCTCCCTGAGTACTATCTAATCCACTAACTGTCCTTAATTTTAATGACTCTGGAATCAACGTTTTGCCTTGAGCTTTAGCTAGCATTACTAATCTTTCTCCTAATATTGAAATGTTTGACCCAGGATCTCGTGTTTTTAAACCGAAAACTTCAACTTCCATATCAAACCTGGGGGATAATCATTTGTTGTGTGAGGTTGTATAATACCCATCTGAACTTCCCTCACGACATGTTCAGTAGACGGTCGTTTTCCTGCCTATTCCTGTTCAAAGATGGATCTCGACTTCGATTCGGAGCAGGACTTGGGTCTCGTCTTCGATTATTAGAATTTGGGTGGATAAATCGGTCTCTTCCTCTATCTTGATTGTTATTATTTGCAATAACTTCTACAGGCTTATTATACTGCTCCTGACGAGGGTATGGACTATTACTTCTTTGAAAGCTACTCCCATTATTTCCACTTGGCTGGGAATCACCACGAACATTTGGTGGATTCGGGCTATGGCTTCGCATTGGAACGAAATTGTTGGTTCTACTGCTGTTGTTATTATTATTATTCCCGGGTCGCCAATAGGAATTATCAGATTCGGTTGGAGCAAATCTGCTTCGCTGAATCGGTTTTGGGTGAAACGCCGAAAACTGATCAAATGGCCCTTTCTGAATATCAGTAACAATCCTACTCTGCCTGAATATCTCGTTACTGTCACCGGCTGGCTTCATTTCCTTGTAAGCGAGCGACAGCTCTAAGGCCTGGTTCACAGTTGGCCTTCTGTACTCACGGTCTAAAGCAACACTATTCTGATATTCATAATCAACTTCCATCAACTGTAATCGAGATCCCTCAACATCTTCTTTTTGTAATTTCCTGCCTGGAATTCCCTGCGGAAATAGCTCTTGAAGTCCCCAAAATTATTAAAAGCAAACATCTTCTTGATCCGTCTATACCACAAATAAGCATCATCAACTAACGCATAAGGGATGACCAGGCGTAGCATATCGTCATCACTATACCCACTCGCTACCTGGTACTTCTCTAACTCTAACAGGAAGTCGTAAGGAGTTTTTTGCTCATGGGCACCTGCATACTTAGGGATGTTAACATCTTTAGCTTTTACTCTTTGAGGTTGTGAATTTTCTGCCACTTGTCTATTTCGCCTTCCTTGCCATTGGGCCGGCACTGCCTCGTCAGACTCACTATTATTCATTGTGTTCAAATTATCCTGTCTCAATCCAGCGACATTACTTTGGAACCTGACTCGATTATTTTGGCCACTTTCTACCTGGTTTAATTTAGTTTGAAATGCATTCAGCCTCTCATCAATACTGGCAAATCGAACGTTCATCATGGCAGCAATATCGCTCAGTAGTCCCTGATAGTTGTCACTATTTTCCCTAGGCGCAATCCTACTATTACCAGAAGTCGCAGATTCATTGTCAACCATAACTTGCGGAGTCAGAGTATGAGGGTTTTCATTGCTATTCTCACTTGCCATCTTACTACGGGTTCTTTTAGGAATAGAAGGTGTTCCACTACCTTGCCTAGTTGCCATTGGCATTTTTATAAGCTTTTATTTTGTCCCTTGTTTGCTTAAACGTATTTGTCCACAAGTCTAAAGTTGCAAGAAACGTACCAACATAAATGGTGCGTTGAAATCTAATACCACGTAAACGTTATTCTGAGGCACGTAATTTACAGGAGGGTTATTTAAAATTACTACTTGACTTGATACATCAAAAGTAATAGGGATATTTTCAGTCATTTACAATTTTTTTTAAAATATCAAAGCAAGTCAAGTTATTGAAATAAATACAAGTTTTTTTAAAGTAAATCCCGGTTGAGCAGTTGTAACGTACGAATATTAGTGGCTCAAGCATTAGCTACGTTTAATACAAAGGTTTTTTATTCAAAGAAAACACTATTATCTCAAGCACAATACGAAACAGTCAAATACATAATTTGTCCACACAATAACGTCTGTGTAATAATTCAGCCTATAATTTTACAATTTGTCCACATTAAGAAAACCAAATAGCCACCCTTATTGACTCCTATACATTGGGTAATAAAAACCGTCAATTTAAATACTGTCTAAAATACAGGGTTTGTACTGATAATAAAATGAATTCCCTTGGGAGGACTGGGATGGACTCAGGTTAGTGAGTTACTCACTATCCTTCGTCCCTGTTTTTTCTTTCCCTTCGAGTTGCTCAAAGGATCGGACCAGACTGGTCGTAAAATTAGCTGCTCCCCGTATTTATACCAACTTTCAGTTGAATTCATTGGTAAGCCAATGTAATCGACGATTTGTAATAATTGTGTGCTAGTTCATTTTATATTTTTGTAAATGATAAAATTAATAATTTAAACAGTAAATTAAAATAAACAATCGGAACAAGAACAAGTCCACACCTCATAGTAACAGTCCAAAGTAACTGTTACAGTACATATATTCCACATTTACATACATTCAGCCAAGACTCAATGAGTACATTGCGGAAGCGCGTGAGGAAAGTTGGTACTACCTACATACAAGGTTTCACAGGGCTCAAGCTCATGCTAATTTTCCTGCATTGCGATGCGATGTAGTTCCCGTTAGATCAGTACCTGGGAGGAGCCTAGACACTCCTCTGTGCAGAAGATGCACAGAGAGGGAAACCCGTTCTCAGGTCTTAGGCGCATGTCAGAATAATGATCAAGACATTTAAGGGAAAAGGGATGTACAGCACATGAGGAATTGCACTGTGTTGCAGAAGGTTGATCAAACAGGAGAGTATATATTTATATTGTGTTGTACATAAGGGCCTTTCTAGCACGCGGCTGAAATGACTGCTCAGGCTCATTTTTTAGCTTATTGTAGATTACCCTGGACTCTCGAGATAGTAAATACATTATTTACTATACGGATAGGTTTTTGGCAGTGAGAGCTCACTACAACTTTAATAGCATATCCGATAAATATCTCCATCTCCTCTCTGGAAAAAGAATCATGCACCCAAAAGATACCTCACATGAATCTCAATCCGCCGCAAAGACTCTGTTATCAAGAGTCAATCGCATCAAACCACTATGCAAGCAACACGGATTATGGAAATACCTATCGAAGGAATGTCGATTAGGAGGCAATCATCTTGTGCCAATGTCTTTCAGCCACAAGACTAGGGACTCTCCTTACACCAAATAACCAGCCCCAAGTGCGGTGCACCGGCCCCCTTGTGTATACAGTCTCCTCTACCGAATCATCCAGTCCGCACTTAATATCGCCACGCAGAGAGACACAATGGTAAGAACCATTAGACTTATGTGTCCAGTATTTTAATGAGCACGAAGAGAGATAAGCCAGCCATGCGGTAACCCAACCTCTATCATCCGTGTCTGACAGAACTCGATTAGATATTTGGTGCTAAGAAGAAAATCGACAAAAAGGGTGTATCATAGATCCAACCGTTCGAATGAAGACATCAAAACAACAAGCAAAGGATGTAAATGATGAAAAATGTGCCACATATGAGCCATCTGTAATATTTTAAACCGAATTACAATATTCAAAATATTCAAGTTATTGGGCTACTATTTCGAGCAAGAGGAACAATCACCGAATTCTGTAACACATTTAGGAAGGATTTTAAGTTGCCAAAAGAACTTTTGGAAGAAATAGTTAGTGCAGTAATTAGAGGGTCTTATAAAATTATTAACAACCAATTATATAAGTCATAGTATTAATTACTAATGTTAACACATCAATGTATTCCAAATTGAATTATTAAGTACTGTGTCTGTTGGCAATCGTCATTAGGATGCCAGTTGCAAATTTTGCGTTCTCTCTAATCTAAATCGTTGACGGAATTTCTCAAAAAACGTAGGAACAACCTCTCGTGCTCCAATTAAAAGTCCAGTAACGTTGATTTGTGGCAGTTGATATTTTTTCTGAAAATAAGGAATCCAAGGTTCGTAAATTTGTCATTTTTCTTCTGCACCCTTCAAGATTTTTCCAATGATTCCTCCAAGCGTATAGTTGGAATTATAATACACCCTACTCCTGTAACTACGTTAAAGCATGGTATATCAACCCTTCACGTTGAACCCCCTACATCTAATCAATGTACGTCTTCAACCACTGTACAGTATTTATTTTCCTTCAAATATTTTACAATAATTGTTCGGATGTAATTGTGTAGTTGATTCCGTAGTAAGTTTCCCTTCTCGCAAGATCCTAGAATGTGAGGTTAGGTTTCTCTCCGCGTGCATCCATTGTGTCTGCACTGGGTGCCATCTAGACTTCTTCCTGGAAGCGTTCTTACTAGATAAACGTTATATACACCAACGTTAGACTAAACAAGGTTCATTTAGTTGTTTGGAAGTTAATAAGAAATTGGGTAAAAGTTTTGGAGGATAATTCTCAATTTGCCCACAAGTTATTGGTCTGGCGTGGCCTCGGTGATTGGCTATAGTAAAAGCGTGGATCAGGTTTTGTCCGAAACTACTAGCATATAGATCGTTATCAGCAAAATGAGCTCTTAAATCATTTAACCTCACAGAATCAAAATATTCGTATTTAATACCGACCTACACAATTGTAGTAAAAATTTCACATGTTGACTATCAGTCTATCTATAAAACATTGATTGGGACAACAATCTAATGAAACCTTTATGAATATTAATTAGGAAAATATACTCAGAGAGGTATGGAAGCCAATTATTCATATTTTGGAGATAAGAAAACAGTTAAAAACTAGTTTTAAAAATGTATTTTAAAAAACGTAATTAAAAATTGTAAAAACAAATATAAGTTAAAAAATATAATAAAAAATGCAATTTAAAAGCATGTAAAATTATGAAAATTGAAATAACGCGTAGAATGCGACGAGTTAAAATTTGATAACCTAAGGATGATCACGAATCACGATGGTTGTTCATAAGCTTGCAATTATTTAATCATGATGGAGTCCACTAGAACTCATGTAAATTCTAATAAGTAAACTTGTTTATAACAACAATTAATTAATCATTATGTATACACTATAAGTTTGGATAAATTTATTCCACAAACATTTCGAGTTCATGGGTGAAGGTTAAAACGTTTTCATCTGTGACTTCAGCGACAGCTTGAACTACTAGGAGGTAAATAAAGCACATTCTGCTCAGGAGTAAGAGATGTATATGCAATGCTAAAGCATTAGTATGGAGTATGGACTTTTGTTTTCGAGGACGAAAACTCCCCCCGCCCCGGCATGTCAGTCACCTTTGGTTCCTGTACCTATACTTATCGCCATGTATATACCCCCCCACTCCTACCTACTTCTATTTATTATTAATTATTATTTTAAAATATTACAATGTAAAACTAAACTAACCTATCAAATCATGTTGTTTTAAATCTATATTGTAGCTTATGCTACAATAATTACTATTACCACTGCCTCATTCTCCCTCTGACCTTCTACCCAATAAAGCCTCTCCTGACGTCTCTCCCTTAATATTTTCTGCTTTTCCTCTTCCCTTTATTTTAATTTAGATTTTCCTTTGGAAAATCATTTTATATCAGCAGCATGCATTGACTTCCGAGGTCATATATAGATCAAAATTCAGCGAAGGTCAATTTTTTAGTGTAAAATCGTTGTCATGCAGGAATTTTGCTGGAGAAGCCTGAAAGACTTTACCTGGTTTCGCAATACTCTACAATTAGTCAATTATCGATTATCATTCTCCGTGTCAGACGACACAGGGTAATTGCATACTCCGGACATTCTGCCGTAATTAGGTAACAGCCTAGGGACTTCGTAAAAAAAATTCCAAGTTGGAACAATTCAATAGTTTCATTTCTGAAGTTGACCCCACAGTTCAAAACTGTAGATTTAGAATCCCGTATCAATCCGCAAGGGTTAATTGCGTACTCAGACCCTTCTCCCTGAATTAGGCAATTTTATAAAGGCAAAAATTTTAAAACTCATAGTTGGATCAATGGCATAGTTTCATTGCTAAAGTTGACCTCGCAGCTCAAAACAGATTTGGATTCCCCACAGCAAACTTCACTGGGTCAATGCATAATCAGGCCCTAATTAGGCAATTTGGCAGTTTCTGAGCACCAATGTCATTAAACATGTTAACTGGTAGGATGGTCGTTTGGCAATCTCAGTATGAATGTTTCTCAGGATATTTTGACTACTATGTATACGCTCCGATACTCCTATCAGTCCTATTATCATCTATGGCAAGGCTTCTCCTCCACACACACTCCCCGATCAATATTTAATATCCTCAGTGGTGGTGCCAACGATATAAACCAATTCTGTTTGTGTTTAAAATTAGTAGCACAGGCAGAGCCCACTCCGTGGGCGAGCCTACATCAAGCCCATGGTGAGTGTAGTAGGCTTCTGTCAGCTTGCGCTCATTGGCTCGCTGCCAGAGCCCGGTACAAAGAAGGAGGGGAATGGAGTTTAAAATGTTCCATCATCAAATTATGGTATAGGATATGGGAGCTTAAATTCACCTTGTGTACCTTTGCCTGTCTGCCGTCTACAGTCAAGAGCAATGGGAAACTGTGTACTTCTATTTCTATATGCACCTATTTCAACTCAGCATGTAAGCTCAGAGTATATTATTGCAACGAAAATAATTTCTAATTATCTAACTTCCTCAATAATCAGGCATCACCTGCTAATCATATCACACTAGGCTAAAAATTCATCGCTCCGCGATAATTTGATGCTGTCGCGTAGGGTGGCGTCAGCCCACCCCAACGTCCACCTTCACCCCCTTAAGTTTATAATGTTGAGTTCACAAAATTTTCAACAAAACATTATTGCAAATAAGCATTTTTGAAAAAAAATTTCAGCGAAAAAAATTTTTTCACTGCAGAAAAATATTTTTTAGGCAAAAATAAAATTTTTATAAATACATATAAAATATTTCAAGAAAATATTTCAACTAAAAAATTATTTTTATTGCAGAAAAACATTTTTCAGGCAAAAATAAGTTTTTGAAAAAAAATTTTTTTTGGTTTTTTTTTACGAACGAACACGCGGACCGATTTCAACCAAAAACGAACTTAGCCGAGCTATGACCCTAAGTAATGTTCAATAAAATTTGAATGAAATCGGTCGAGTATTTTTTGAGTTATCGTGAGGACGGACACACCGACGTATGGGTGTACGGACATGGCTATTTTATAAGGGGGCTGACGCCGCCCTAAAAATTAGAGTGAAAGCGAGAGAACAGAATTCACCGACTTCACGGACTAACACGACCCGCGGGTTCATGTTGTCCCCTAGTGGGAGTGGGGAGGGGGCTCGAAAAGCTTTGGGATATAATATTGCAGTACTTCAGCTTTAGTAATTTGTGGAACGTGACTGGCGTGACCAAAAAATGGTGAAATTGTGCATATTGCAAGATAGGGTTATAGGATTACAAATGGACAAATGTTACGCTGAAATGCAGCGCCGCCGATATAAACCAGTGGATATAGCTCAATTTTTGATGTTCCACAACCTAATATTTTCCCTGACTAATATTTTGCTTTCATAACATGTTTTCTAAATTTCTATGTATTTATCGGTTATACAAGCCCAAGAAATCGGTACTCACTAAAGCTGAGAATGGATGTCCTTATATTATTAACAAGTTTCGCTTTAGACGGTATTCCACGCTTTCGCTTTTGTCTATCCCGGACGACCTTTGCTTCCAATTAAACTATTTAATCCTAGTCTGTCGTCCAGACCCACACAGGTTTGCCAAATTCCTTTAAATTATTTGGAAAGTGGAACCTGTTTTCACGGTTATAAATTAACGCCCCAAATATTAATGCTGTCATTAGAGGTAAATCTACTGTATAGGGAGCAAATGCCCTTTCTAGCACCAAAAGACCTTAAACTTCTTGTTGTTGCCTCTCTTTAATCCAGTGCAGTTCCACTCTGCTGTCTTCACTCTGTTCCAGACCCAGATCCAGAATAAAGACCTCATACCCCAAAATAAATGAGCGTAATGCCTAATATCTATTGATTTTCCTAATTATTGCTTGGAGCTTTTTAAGCATGTACAATATTTTTCGACGGAATGATCGGATCCACGGTGACGCATAACAGCTCCACGGCTTTTAAAAAACATAAGTGATCTTCCGTAGCACGCACTTGCATTCGTCAAGTCAGACAAAATATTATGATCTATCGCAGAATACAGCAAATACTTATTACGACCTAAAATCTGCACAGTCATAAAAATTGAAAGCAATGCATAGCTGCTTCGTAAAACAGGGAAACTTATGGAATTTATATTAAAACATTATCACATAATTTAAGAAAGAAACTATTTCCACATACCACAACTTTTTGACCAGGCCCTTGACTGCGAACATTGACCCCGAGCCATTGCCCATCTTTAAGTTCACTTGACGCAGGAGCTTGCAGCTGTTCAGAATTAACCGCTAAAGAGGAATTTAAAAAGATGTACAAATTATTACAAAGTTACCTTCATCTATTCATTAGTATCATTCATCTCAAAAATGCATTCTGAAATAAGCCAGGCAGTATTTTTCTAAAAGTCAAAAACCTTTCAGAAACGTATACTATTTCTGTCATGCGGAAATAAATAGTAGATAAAAATGCAATCTCCCAAATCATTACACACAGCACACATTTAATGTCAAGAAAAGTCAAATTGCACGATACTCATTCCTCCAATTCAATCAGCAAACATCAATTTCATCTCACAAATCTCCATTTCCTTCCTCTCAAATGCATATGTTACTATGACTTTCCAATCATAAAGTGTTATCATCACGGGCTTTCGTTGATTCCATCTTTTTTGAACTGCCATAGTAATGTTTCAGTTGGTTTTTATATACACCACTATTTAAGGATAAAACTCTACGTTGAACATAAAATTTAACACTTGGTTTACAATAATTGAGTTATGGCATTCAATAATTCCGAACGTATTTTCCATTGTGTGATGCTGGCTTCTAACTCAAGCTAAGCTCACCAGACTACTCGTACGTGGTGCTTATTCAATACGATTCGAAAGTTGAAACTGTCGAGAGATTTACAAATCTCTGTTAATCATGAAAATTCACGCGTTTCTAAATTTTGACCGAATTAACAAAAATAAATAAATTTAAACATAAGCACGAAGTGTTAGCATTTTAACTACATGGCCAACTCCCTATTTTCTGATACAATGCTAACATCAGGCGATCACGCTGTTTTATCTTAAGAGGAAACTTCGTCATCGCTTATGCGGATGTCATGCCCCAAATACTATATCTAGCTTGTAAAACATCATATCGCTGTTTACTTCATGAAAGTGTCACACACGATGCCTACATGATGTTTCGTACTTCATCATTAGGCTGTCTATCTACTTATGAATTCAAAGAACAATTAACGGTTGATTTCCTTCCGTCGCCTTGGATGTATACTTTGCACATACTTCGCTAATAAGCCAACGCCTACAAAAAGTCACTCGGATTGAATTTCAACTACGAAGAGAAATGTGAAAGAACGTTGGCGACCTTTAGCTTTTGCTAGGGAACAGCATAGCATCCGTTCAGGAGTGTAGTGCCTTATTCATTAAGCACCTAACAAACCATCCTCATCCTTATAATTTCAGTATTACTTGTATACCAAGTTCCCAATCCCAAACTCTCACTAACAATAACTTAAAAGCTAGTGCTTTATCCTGCAACTTTTATCCAGAAATATGGGGGAGTGTCGGACAAGAATTTCTTATTAATAAGCCCTCAGCATAGTGACAGCACATACAGATCGATGGCTGAAACCCCACATTTAAAATGTTTGAACACCATTAATATAACATGCTTGTATGAGGATAACTCCATTATTTACGTAAGTACTGTAAATGCTGGCCATGTAAAACATGAGTAGCTAAACACGTATGCAATGTAAGCAAATAAACTGCACGAAGAGTATCTGAAACACTCATAATAGTGAAAATAAGAATGATTTGGAATAGTAGCAATGTACAAGCTGCTGGCATTACAAAGTAGTATATGACTTGGGTCGTAATGACTCGATAAAATACATGAGAATAATTTGCCCGCCTCCTTCATCCACTGAGTATGATTACAATTCACAAGAATGTTCATGCATATATGAGACGTGTGAATTTATGAGAACCTAGGATGTATGTACATTTCGCCTTTAAATATATTCATATTAATGGGCTGGAGCTTTGTCTTCAAGTAAAGCTGTACTCGAGTAAGAAACAGGAGCTTTTATACCAAAAGCATATATTACAAGAGAATGTTTGTGCACCATGAACCATGAACCGACGACCCCTGTACTGCCCCTTCTACTTAGCGATTTATGGATGACGTAAGAATGACACATGCACAAAAGGCTCTGGATTTAGACATGATCCCAGAACAATCATGCTTAATTTCATTTAACGACCAATGAAAAAAATCACTGCTGCTAGTCACCTAATCCGAAAGGGCCTCAAGTAAATCCAATGAATTCTCATTCCCGTTCTCACACACATACACACATTATCAATCATCATCTTTTATGCGGCAATTCAGTACATGCTTCTACATTATATAAATACAAATACTCCTCAATACATTCTCCCATATAATATATTATGGCTGTGGTGCATGTATCACGAGCTAATACATCTCGTAATTCGCCAAAAGTAAAACCTCTTGAGTATGTTTCAAAGGATACCTATAATACAATACACAACTTTTAATCTGCGATGCAGTTGAATAAGAAAGCATTTAATGTGCAAAGATATTACAACAAAATTCAAGGAAGTGTAGGCTTAAAAGCTAAAATTCAAAGATGACACTTTTATTGCTTGTCAATGTCATGTTATTCCATTCAGATGAATTCACAGTTTTGCGTGAAAATGCTATTCCCAACAACCAATTCTCTTGTCTACATCATTGAATTGTATGCAAATTCTCAACTCTTCCATCATAAGTGATTCATTCTAAGAGTTCTTTCGTTATAATAATAAAGTGTGATCATTTATTGGACTTTATGAATGAATCAATCATTGTGTCATCCTTCCTTTCTTTCGAAAAAAATGAGAATGCCTTCTAAGCTGATCCAATGTTTAAAGAAGTATACAGTGATTATTGGACTTTACGAATTTTTTACCTAAAAAATAATCAGAGAGATATAATCATTCCAGGCACTCTGGATATCTTAATTAACTATCCACTATTGCCTCATAAAAATGAAATCATTTCTGAGGTAGGTAAACTTCGGATCCACTATTTCATATCTTAACTAAAAGCTGCGTGGTCCGGATGATGATGATGATGATAATGATTGTCAACCTGCATGTACATTACATGCTTTAAAAGCGTAAAACGCAACGTCTCAATTTTATTGGATGTTTTTCACTCAAAGTTGCAAAGAATAACAAAAAAGTAGTAATTTTATTATTATTACTTTTTTTGCTTAAAAAAACTCTACTGGCAATGAGAACGTTCCTATCCGCATCTGCGGATGGCCTTTTTCTAGTCTGAAAATAACGTCAAGGCTGGATATTAACAACAATGTTCGACTGTAAATAATGTCATCCTAATATTCACTGAAGGAACAGCTAACAGCTGCAAGCCATATGCCGATGCGATAGGGTAAAAGATATAGAATTCAAACTATTTCCCCTGCGTATAAGCAGTAAATCAAATGCTTGTCCTTTTCCTTTGTTACAATATTGTATAAATGACAAATCAGCAAAATTCATCTGCTAGAATTATTCCTTCAGGCTCAGAATTGCCAGGAAGGGATTCTTTCAACTAATCAAAGAATAACATACACAGCCGAGGTTACATATCGAATGGAATTCCCTGAGGAAGGCGGTGTATATAACATTTTAATAGGCATCTACTATTATGGACATGCACCCAGAATTTGCATGCCTAAGTTTTCAAAACCATGTCGAACCGGGGAAAACACTTTTTGGCGTTAAAATTGCCGTTCCTCTTCAGAAGTTATACACGCCGAAACGCGTACATGTATTTGTGTACACTTGCACGTGTGAAATGATTTCTTTCGACACAATTTTGATCAATCTATTATAATATGGCGTGTGTGGGAAATAATATTCAAGGCAATGGAAAAACCACTCCTCGATTTGGCTTAAGTTTATCCGAACAAAAAATGCTGGAACATCAGACCGTATAATGAGATATCCATGAGGAAAGGGGCGAAGAGTGCCAATAAAATAATAAATCTATGCAGAACATGCAAAGTCCCCATTAATCAATAGATTCCCACACATTAGTTACCAAAAGATCACTCGGTCCAAGCCCATATAATTCTTTGTGTCCAAACCCTTTCCATTCCAATTTCATCAAGTAAATAACACTGAAATCCAATTTCCAAAAATCAAAAAAGCGAAATAAAAAAACATCCTCGTAATGCATGCATGCGCAAAAATTCATGCACAAAATTAAATTACGCAAAAACTCTTAAAAACGGCAATCATTCAGACGAAACGAAAATCTATAATAAAAATATCAAAGAGCATGCAACTTTTATGTCCAAAAATAAAAACGTTTAAAAAAAATTATACCAGTTTTCTGGTTCCCAAAAAAGCAACCCATCTGAGGGATTTAAACCTTCGGAAGTCTTATATCCAATAAGCGGAGATGTTAACCATAAAAACAATACGCGCAAAAAATATTTGTAAAAACTGTTATTTACACAAATAAAACTTTGTTAGCGTTTTCAAAGTAATATATGCCAACCATCAAGATTGGATTAAATCGATATTCACTAAATGTTGCACTGAGAGCGCTATAATAATAATTTATTATTAGTAAAAGTGTTTAGAGAAGACTCTACATGCTTTTACTTTTATGTGCACAACAAAGATACAGAACGTGTAAAAAAATATAGTTAAAAATTAAGATTGCCAACTATAATAAAAAAAATTGGGATAAAAACAAATGCTCGAAGAAACCAGAAAAGAGGCGCACTCAAAATCCACTCGATAATGAGATTACCTACACCTTTCCGTACAACTTACATGGACCGTCATTAGCGCTGTTCGGATCTATACACAAATAGCAAAACCAATGGAAATCATGATAAAAAATTATATATATTTTAAGGCATCATTGTTTTTCAAAAGTAATGAACTATAATACATCAGATTCTTCATCAAAACGTTTCAAAATTGGTTAAAAGGAAAAATGGAAAGTGTGATGTAATAATGATGTAATAATCAGTACAAGTTAAAATAAATGGCAGTTTCAGGGTGAGTCAACGAGTTGTTTTTAGTGATGACAGATGACATGAAGATTTTGTATTACAGCAAAGATTTTGTTGCACATTTGAAACTACTTGTTACCATAGTTTAGCTAATACAATGACTAATGACACCCCTTCAGACTGCAATTACCTAAGCCTATCAATAATCTTTACGAATTCCAAAAATTAGCATCAAAATTTAAAAAAACAGGATATTTCCTTACACAGTCTTTATGCATTTCAATTTATTTCATTTCATTTCATTTCATGACTTTATTAACGAGATATTCCTGAGTCAGTACAAAATTTTGACTGTTCTCCCCT
>JAQFXU010003789.1:0-15250 GCA_034693705.1 Spatulosminthurus flaviceps
AAAGCTCTTGCCGAGACCTTTCGAATGATATATGCCTCATTAAAATCCGAGTGTATCACTTGGGGGGTCCCCATTGTGAGCATTATAACACCATAAAACTTGGCAATAAATCCCTTTTAAGGAAAGTTCAATATCCAAGGATAGAAAATATATTTTTCCCCTTTGATATTGTACAAGAGATGTGGAGACGGTGGGACTTATTTCATGACGATGGCAAGACCTTACTAGAGTGATTTCACGACTTTTAATTTGCTCTCCAATAGTTTCCCAACAAAACTATCCAAAGAGATATGTCCGCAAAAGAAGATACGTGTATGGGTTGTTCCTTTAAAAAAAATATAAAAGTTTTTTTCTCGAATACACCCACTTTCTCCAACTCTATGGACGGGTAATCCAAACTTGTGTAGAATGACAAGTAGTGTGTGGTGGTTGATGTTATTTTTCCCCGTCCGTACCATACATATTTGTGTAACTAACAGGGATTTTGGCAATTTCAAATGATTTTTTTCCCTTGACTTTTTTCCCCTTTTAAAATCATTGGACAAATGATGAAGACAAACTTTTTGCAAGGACAACCTATGCCCTAATACTTTTCTATTTTTCTTCTAGTCCTGTCACATGAAAACTTGACAAGTAAATCTATTACAATAGCACTTTCCCCTTCTTTTCTCCAACATTCTCAACTGGTTTCACTAACATAATGTCACCAAATGTCACCCAATGGTGAGATAACTTTCACTAATTTTAGTAACGCTGGGAACAACAAACTTCCGTCCTGGGAATAAAAAAAACTGGATGGTGCTCTATATTTCTGTTTTTCTCTTCCTCTGGACTTTCCCTATAGCGCCAAAAAAGATCGATTAGCCTTTAGGCCCTGTCTTATCTTTCCTTACAATTCAATCTAGTTTTTTCCCCTAAAAGATTTGTACAAGTACACAAAAATGAAAACATGGATATGAAAATTTATTGGAAGGGAAAAAGTTTTTTCAACTCATACCAAATACATAGAGAGGAAAATCATAATTGAAGAACAAATATGCCGAGGATGACGCTCCTAAATTTCAGGTACACAGAGACTTTGGACATGGAAAAACTCCCAAGCTTATTCCAGTCACTGGCTTTGAAAACTTGAGTTAAATCCTTTTAAATCTGCTACTACGTAACAAGCCTTCTCTCTCTACACACGACCCACGGAGATTTAACTTCCACTTCTCAAATAATGAAGTTGAGCATGAATAAAACTGCTATACTTTGACTACTCTCTTCTTACTTTCACTCCCCCCTCGTAGCTCAACCTTTGAGGGACGTTCATGTTCGGAATTAATGCACTGTAAGATATAGGATGAGTGCACGGAGCTATACACCTGTTTCATACCTTGTCACATCCATTCCTCTCATCTCCATCTGCCTCCTTTTGTAATTTGAATTCCCGCCCTTTAAACCTCGACTTTCGCAAGAGTAGTCATTCTCATAATAATAATTATTGTGAGTAATAAATTACAAAGTAATTACCTAACAATGCACCGTTTATATTTCAAAAACCTCTAGTGAATTTAATTACTCTCTCAATGGCCCATTGTTTAAAATGTAATACACAAAGGCTTGAACCCACTTTTACAAAGAATGGCGGATTTAATAAATGAAGGCTCGAATGAGGATGAGAGGACAACAGAGAGTCCTTGTATTACATTTCAATGCGCACCTGTGAGATCCTCCGAGCATCATCTCCTTTGGATTCTTTAATACTACATACTCCAAGCTTGGATGTGAGCGTAGGTTGTTTCTACTTAAAAGAGGCTTGTTGGTAGTAGGTAATGAGGATACTTGTTTTGTTCAAGTAGTAGCAGTAGTGTCGACAGTGAAAAGGAGCTGACAAAAGTAGAAGCTTCCTTAGAAATAACTATGCCTATGCCTTCTAACTTGGGATTTTGGATGGAAACAAGGGAAATGTATGCTTAGTTATAATATCCCTCAGCTCTCCTGGTCCTCAATACTTGAGAAGGGAGATAATGTGTGTATGCTTTTAAAGTATAGGAGACGTTATTAAAAGGGAAAGTTTATAGGATGCTATAAAATGGGATGGAAGGACCTCTTGGAAGAGTCAACATTAAAGTGGCTGGCAAAAGAAGGTCGATCTTATAGCCTATAAGTTATAGGGACTCTCCTCTTTCTTATTATATACATACTTGAAAAAATAATCTCTTTACCTCCCGCCAACCCTTTTTCCTCAAACGGCTTGTGTAGTGTAAAAATTGTTGCGTAAGCAATACACGATGGTGTAGCTTGTAAGTGCTCAGGGATTGAACTATACTACGATACTACTCCTTTGGAGTAGCAACAGATTGCATAGAAGGCAAACACAACATTGAATGTAGATCATGAGATTGAACTCTCTAGTTTACATTATACATGCATTGCATTGGCTAAATAATGGAATCTCTATAAAGTTACTTAAATTGGCTAATTATATCAAAGAGAACATGGCTAAATGGAGGAGTTTCCAAGGAGGGGATTTCTCTCAAGGAAAGAAGAAGCAAAAGTTTGGATGGGAAGTACTTAAAAGGGCGGTTCATTTCTTGTTCTTTTAGTTAAAATGTAGTGGGAGAATTACACATGACATTTTAAGGCGGTAGATTGTATACAATGTTATAAGGATATACCACGGAATAAATTTACTTTTGTGGGGAATGATTTGTGGTTTTTAGAACGTGACCACGGAATACTTTAACCTTATATTTTCATGTGATTTTTGGTGTTTGAAATTTGGCAATTTCCACAAAATCAAAAATTGACCTTTCTCAGCACTAGTTTTTATTGCATTAAAAATGTAAGTGAATAACATGCAAGTCGGAGCGGCAGTGGATTAGGAGTGTGTGAGAGGTGCTTGGTAGCGGTTGTATGCGATAGAATAGAGCGCGTAAGTTAAGAACACAACGGAAACTTTATTCTAGAAACGCAGAGAAATAAAAGGCGTGCTTTGTTGCTGAGGCGTTGCTGAGCGAGTGTTCTTCGTCATCGTGACCGTAATTGTAGTTAGTTTTCTACCGTAGTTAGTGCATTAACAGTGATTTTGATTGGTGGATACAATATTGTGTTGAATAAATTGTTCAAAATTGTTCATAAGCACTAAATTGAAGTAAACAAGTGCCATACTAAGTAATTAAGTAAGTTAGCAAGGACAACACGTGCCATATACATTTGAATGTGGCAATCAAAGTTAAATCTAAGCTAAAACATCTCAATCATATTGAAGTCGACTTGAACAGTATTTAGGTACTCAAAATTTTGAGGAATAAAATTTCATGTTGTATAATTCAGTGAATTTGAAAATGACGAAAAACTACATTTGCTATAGAGAAATTCCAAATCTAATCCAAAACCATGAAAATTTCAAACATGTATCAAAATGGGTCATAATATATTCTTCATTTAAATGCATGTATACTCGGTGGTAGGGAAAAGAAATTAAAAATTAATGTTCGGAACATTCTGGGATTAAAAACTTGAGAGCATTCTGCGCTTTGAAATGACAAATAGCGAATGTCCTTCCATCAATTTGCTTACATTTACTTTACCTTAGACATAAATTGAGAAAACCTTTCATCAACGTTTCATATTTAACTTTCATTTTAACAATACAAACTGTTCTTGAAAAACTCATATTTTTTCCCTTTGAATAGAATTGAGCTTCTTCTTAAAGTTTGTCTAGTTGATTGAAACTCAAGATTTACATGAGCTATAGTATAGATTTCATGGTAATTCTTTATACCTCAGACATTGTGTACTTAGTAAGACCTTGGTAGACGAAGTACAGCTACATAGCCCTTCAAAAATCCTCTAGCCCCGTTTCTCTACCTCAAAATCTCTATACCTGAACATCGTCGGCGAAAGTGCAAAAGGGGCTATAATTTTGTTTTTCCCATAACGTTACGAAAATTATAGCCCCTTTTGCTCTTTAGCCGACGACATATTAACATAGGAATCTTATAATGCTATAGAAACTAATGTATAAATTGATACATACACACCAACCACCCACACATTCATTTGCTACTCTCCTGATTGCAACCAGTGTTTGACTAAACAGAAGAAGCCCGCCGAGAGAAAGTTATGCGAACTTTGTGGACGAGGACATTAGGAAGAAAAGATTCATGAGAAGACGAAGGAAGTTAAATGAAGAGTTCAGGGTTCTAATAAAGTATCAAGAACCTATCCCATTTAAGCTAATACAGTTCCCATGTATTCCACGCTTTGTCAAAGTAACTTTAAAACTAAGGCTTCTACTCCCAAATCTTCAATTAGGCCAGGAATTATTATATGTATTTCTCAGTGTGAAGTTTATAGGAGAGCATCCTGTGAATTGGGCTAAAAGCAGGTCAGGGTAGAAGGAAGGAAAGGGAAGGAGAGAAAGAGAATTCTCTCTACCTTAGAGCTTTAAATCAGGAGAAAATATTCACTCTAATTTATTTTTTCCCATCCTCTAATTACCAAAACCCAAGGGGTGCAAAGAGAGAGATTGTGAAATAAAATTACATAATTCCTCCTCCCAAAACCATATAATATAATATCTTCTGCAGATTATTGCAAAGTATACAATACAAATGGATACAATAGTTGAGAGCTATACGGGATTTTCCAAGCAGAGAATCCTCTCCTAATTTATGTTGTTATCTAAAAGCCGAGAAGTTGTGTGCTCTCTTATCTGCGCATGGGACTGGCTTTTTAATGGGATCGTTACACATTCCCTTCCCTTCCTTACTATCATTGCAAAGAAGCAAAACTACGACTACGGCCTATACACTCACTTTCCCTCTCTTTTTCCTCTCAAGAAATTCAAGAGAGCCAAATTGTGGTAGCATACTTACAAGAGAGTATTCCACATTTGCCAAAATCCAGCCCGCCCATATCCCAAAACCCCTCCAAAAAGCAAAATAATAATTTGCATAGTTTAAACATTTTCTATGCTTTTAAAGGTTGGATTTATATCCTCAGACCTAAAAATGTTCATTTCCTTGTTTTTTCATTCATTCATTGCAAGGCTACTCCCGCTCGGCATATGTGCTCCACAAAGTTCTATCCTCTAGCTACTCCTCTTCATATGAGACAACTATAATTATAAATATATAATAAAATAATATTTATAATAATACTAATCCAGCTTTATCCTCTTTGCCACATGCACACAATTATTACAAGACCATTATTGCGTAATGGCTCCGAGTCTATTATGACACTCGTCTCTCTAATAAGAACACAAGGAATTATTATTGAAGAGTGCCCACATGATTTGTCTAGTATTGGTTGTCCAAGTTCTCTCATTTTAATTGATGGAGTTGGCTTGTCCAGTTGCTTAATTATATTTCCTCTTTTACTAATTACATTTGGTTGGAGTTACATCAAGGATTTTCCATACCTGGGACAACGTACACGTTGCTAAAAACAAATATTTTTTTCCGCTACATTTTTCCTATGTAGACTTCAGAAGATAATTTACTCTGTTATTATTGTTACAAATGTAAGATGAATGGTTTCAAGTGTTTGGATTTACTAAACAGGCAATGCATTTTAGTTGGTTCCTACATTATATGCATTATTCAATGAGGCTTTTTAATGTCAAATAGATTGCTTTTACATCAAAAGTAGTGTGACTATGAGCTCACTCAGAAATCCTTTTTGAAATTTGAACTTATTAATTATTTCTCTGATAAGGTTTACTCTATTTTACACGTTTAATTTATTTACATTGACGTTCATCAAACTTGAGAGAGATTTTATGAATTGATGAAATTGCTAAAACATATAAAACAAAGTAACTGTCTCGGCTATGGATTCTAGGGAAAATTCTCAAACTACCTCCATTGATGAAATATATGTATATTTTATGAGATGAAAGAAATCCGCATGGAAGAAAAGTCCTTGAAACCTCTCCAGTTTATTGGAGGACTATAGTAGTCCATAGTGGGAAAATTTTAATGACTTGGCAAGTATAGGATTTCTCGTAATCATTAATGAGGACTGCCGGAGAAAGTTTTATTGGTCCTTCCCTTGGTGGTGGTCTCTCTCAACATATGGAAGGATCATTATATGTGTAGGAGAATAATCCTCTCAATTCACCAACTGTAATCATAGCTTCGTAGTTTCAAGTATATCCATTAAAACATTGGAGTTCAAATGTTAGCCGGAATCTACTCAGTAAACATGTATAGATTTGAGTAGATTCTTTTTGAAATGATGAGAATGTTTTATCCCACAAAATATATTCCAGTGCAGTGGTTAATTGCCAGAAAAACTCCAGCTCTGTAATAATTAGGCTAATAAAATTAAGGTACAAGTATGTAGATGATTCTCATTTTCAAGTGTGGTTGCCAGAAAGTCTACAACTATAACTCCCTGGGATGAGTTGAAAATATATAACAAGGATAATTTTACGTTTGAATCTTACCTCGTTAAATTGTGAAGAAGGAGAAGCCGTTAAAAAAGTCCAGATTTCCCTTCGAGGGTTTTGAATAAGAATCCTCGTCTTGTTTTTCTCACAGGCTTCCTTTAACCATTGGATTGATATGCATAAGCTCATTTGTATAAGCACAATGGCTAGTCATTAGTGTTGGAAGATGGTCGTGTGAGTCAGGAATGAATTTTCTCTTCCTTTTTGTATATTTTGGTGGTGCTGGTGGGGAGAAGTGTCTGTAAATTGTTAGGTCCAGAGGAAAAAAGACACACGCTTGAAGGAGAGAAACACTTTTGAGACTCAAGATATGAAAATATACTAAACCTTTTTCTGTACTTGGATTTCAATGGCTGATTTTAGTTTGAACTTCACTCAAGAACTTGTTTAGTCTTTCCTGATGTATGTACATATGTATTTTTTAACAAGAGTTTAAATTACCTCCAAAAGCAAGGATGGTTCAATTTCAAGTGACATAGGAAAATCCTCAGTTTTGCTAAGAAACGGAAAATATATGTGGATGGAGATTTCCCACAATAAAGAAACACACACACAAACACAAATCCACACTTGGCTGGGAATAATTACTATAAAGTTGCTAATTATAGTCTTGTTTTTAGCTTTTTCCCCCGCCCATCTTTTCTTTTCACACTTGAATTAATTATTATTATTATTATTTTCCTGGAGAAATAAGGAAGAAGATCCTTTTTAGTGGGACGGGCCCTGGATTTTGTTCCAGAATTTATTATAGGTTGTCTTGAGGAGAAATGTGAGAGATTACAAAGAGAGATTCCTCTTGTCCTATTTTCCACGGAGATAATTATTTGGTTGTTAGTATGTACATGGAAGAAAACACATTTCCGAAAAATTCAGAAAAAATCCTTTTGTTGATGTTTGTTCTTTTTGTTTGTTGTTTCACTTTTGAGAACAAGAAAAAAATCAACTCAATTCTCTGATGACTTTTTATGGATTTTTGTGGTAATTTAACTTTTTCCCGGGTTTGCTTTTTCTTATTATGTTGAAAAGAGATGATGATGATGATGATGAGAAAGTCCGTGGAATATGGATTGGAAGGTTCAATGTTAAGTTTTTGAAGTTGGTGACTCACTCAATCTGATGGTATTATAGCACGTAATTGAAGCCCACTCGACCAAGATCTTGAGTCCAATAAAACTTTTGTTCAAAACTACACATAGGACAATCTTGTGGAGGAAAGACCAATAAGTGCTCTCAATGTATACTTGTTCTCACTCAAAAAGAAAGGCTTTCCTTAGAGTAGAGAAATATTCATCCCTTTTTTTCTATTCTCATTTTTTTTATTTTCGGACATAAGATTTTCTCTCTTTGAAGATTAGACTCGCGAGAGTTTGTAGATTCACAACAAAGTTTTCACAAGGAAAACAAGAGTTCAATCATGTGATTACAAACTTGCTATTATCAACTGTGGAGAAGATGATGATGAGTTTTTCCTCCCACTGCTCTGGGAGTAGTAGAGATTCTGGAAATAAAAAAATACATTTCTTTTTATATCTACGTATACAAATGCAATGCAATGAGTCTTATCTTCACAGCTTTATAGCACACACCAAAAAATATCTAGGGGTAGATATAAAAAGGGGGAAAATTATGCATTTTTCCTATGTACAATTTTTTAGTGTGCTAAAATCTTATGAAGATTCATATGAATTTGCTAAGAATTTATTCTGGAGTTTTATTTCAGGTGCTGCTATATATGATTTTATTATTGAGAAAAGCTCTTCTGAAAAGATGGAGCAATATTGTTTTGACAGAAAACTTTAGAGTAGTTCCTTGGAGTCCTCCAAAACCTTATTATTTGATGCATGAGTAATAATTATTTTGTGGACATAATTTAATCTTGTGGAAAGATGGAGCCTTTCTTTATCAATAGTCCTTCGTCTTTGTGTGTGAAGATAGTTTTGAGGAAGAGAGAGAGAGAGAGAGCGCAAGAGGAAAAAGTTTTTCTCTTTGCCGCTTCTTTTTGACTGGATGCAATTGAAATAGTTGTGGAAAGAATAGTGTATAGTTACAAGGCTGAGAGCATATAATTTGACTTAATTTCCCCTTTACTGTTCGCTCTCTCTCTCTCTCTCTCTCTCTTTCTGTGGCCTTGCCTTTTAGTAAAGTTCTTTTGGTAGGAATTATTTGTACTTATGCGAATGCAATGTAGGGGAGATTTTCTAGAACAAAGTCAACATTCTGTTTTCCCTTCTGCTTTCCCCCTCCCGCCTTACAACTTCTTTCTTATACTTGAAGGGAAAGAAAACAAGAGATCTAAAAGACAATGTGCCAATAAAAGCTCGACATGGCTCGCACACAACTAAGACCTCAAATAAAATCCTGTGTAAATCCAGAGTGCGACAGGATAAACTCTGGACAGGACCAAAAAGTACCCCGTTCCAAAACGGAGCATCCATATTTTTAAAGGAAAAACCTGTAGCGGGGTTTTTGAAAAATAATAAAAAATTATTATTTTTTATTTTACAAACAACATTATTAAAAATGTATGTATAACAAATTGGAAACGTGTGTGTAAGTATGTAAGGAAGAATTATACAAGCTTTTCCCTATAAAAATGTCGTACCGAAATAATAACAACAGGATTATTCAAGTTTAATGACATTTAAATGGGCAAATCATTCCGTCCGTTATCATACAAAGGCCTTGGGAGAATAAAAAAAGAAGAAAAAAACGTTTGAAGGTTTCGGAATTCTTTTTCCAGTGTGGGGAATTTCAAGGGAAGCGATGACATTCAGTAATTCCTCGACATCGATTGTAACAGCAGACGTTACCCATTTTCTTTAAGAAACAGTCATCATCAGTAATGCAATCTCCAATCACGTCTACTCCCACAGGACACGAGCCTGCTAATCCCCTAGTGACTTGCAATCCGGGAGGAGTATATGGGCATGCTCGAACCCTACCACCGTGTCCTACGGATGTAATCATGATTTTTTGTATTAAAAAAAATGACCTTCCTTCAAATTTAATGAAGACATTAATTCTACTTTACCATAAAAGAAACGTACAAAATGCCACTCTCAATCTGAATTAGATTTAGTAAAAAAAAATTGAGGAGGAATAATAATAAAAGATTTTGGTGATAAAAATTAATTAAATGTTTCGTAACAAACAGAGACTGGAGGAGGAGGAGGAGGAGGAGGAGGAGCAGGAGGAGGATAATAATGAGCTTAATTATTATCAAGGTGATAAAAACATACCGTGCCAGCAACTATTTCCGCTGACATGGCTAAAAGTGCCAAAGATGAAGAAGAATCCCAAGAAATACACTCGAGTCTGAAGGGAAAAGCTGAGCCACATCCTTTACAGCTAGGGAGTGAGTTGAGAATGAGACTGGAATGCTTGACAGATTAATCCTTTGAATGTCACTGATACTCATCTGAGTAGTAATGCCTGCCTAGACAATCGTTCCGTATAGGAACAAGCTGTTGAATGAGAATTGAATTGTCTCGAGAGAACAATATAGCACAAGGAAAAGTGTGAGGAAAGTTAATGAAATTTTGACTCCATTGTTGTTGTATGTGTGTGTGTGTGTGTGTGAGTCCGTACACATAAATGTGTAGAGTGCAATGATGGAATAGAAAAAAAATGTTGATAGAATCAGACAATTACGTAAAAAACATGACCTCCTTTTCCTTCCCCATAAATGTGTTTACTCATACATCGCTATATTTTCGAGTTTCACTTGACAAAAGCTGTCACACGAGTTAACTCAATGAGTCAACTCAACTCATTATTTCTAGGTAAATAGTTACAGTAGGAGAAGAAAAAAAAACTTGATCATTACTTTGATTTTGTTTTGGAACTCAGCCCTTATACAATATTACGAGGAACGCATCTATTCTCCATTATGTCTGGATGGACTGGAAGGAGGAGTGAGAAAAAACAATTCCATACACAAAACCTTTTTTAGATGCTGAAAAATATGCACTAGACCCAAAAATCGGAAAAATGGACAAAATGTAGAGTCAATGCTTGTACATGGGTTATATTTATGTACAGCCTTATGTACAGAGTTATATGGAATGGAAGCTACCGAGAAGAGAGAGATATGTATTTATATGCTTGTGGTATAGGGAAATGTGTCCCTATATGTATAATCAATGATGGCCCTATTTTTTTTCTCTCTGCAGCTACAACATATAGATGTTTTAGTGGGAGAAAAAAAAAGATTTATTTTTCGAGAGAGTCAAGTTTAAGTTGAGTTGAGCCGGTGGTGGCCGGTCCGTTTTCAGTGAGTCGTAAAATCGGTGATGAAGCTCACTCAGTTGGATACAAATGGCTTACAATAAAAATGATAAAATTCACTAAAGTATAAAGAAAAATGGTGAGGCTCCTTCCCAGCAGCCGCACCGTTTCACCTCTACCCAAAAAAGTTACGCACCAATTTTACTGCCATATTGAATCCCCATGATAATCCTCATCCGGCACAAGTTCCTTCCACATATTATTATTTTATTCCTTCATATTTACATTCACATACTATTTTTTGGATAGGAAAAAAAAATCCCTTCACCATAGAAACTTCAGAGGAGTCAAATTCTTTAATCATTACTTTTTACTATGACACAAAAAACTTCCATGCAACTTTCATATTCACGGATTTTTTTACACATTTTTTTTACATATGTACTTGACAATAGGAATGAAATTACAATCCCTTTCCAATAGCTTTATTTTCAGTGGTGAGGTGTGTGTGTGTGTGTGTGTGTGTGTGGGTCTGTACTTTATATGTAAACCCCCTGAGCCTGTTCTTGTATGTAAATTCTATACGCATTAAGTTACAAAGCCTTGATTTTTCTCATTGTCAAAGTTTCTAGTCTCATTTTATTCCTTACTACCTTTTTTCCTTTTAACAGCGGATTATATGTACATATGGAAATTGTGGATTTTTCTTTACAAGTCCATAAATAACAAGTTATTTATTTCTAGTTTCCTTCAAGTATTTCATGAGGAGAGAAGCAGGGGAATAATTACGAAGGGAAATGTAGTGGAGTTTCCACTCAAGTCCCGACTCAAATCGAGGTGATATAATTAAAAAGGGAGTTTAAAGAGGAGGTTACCCTCCCGTTTAGTTATGTATAGATAGACATTTGCTCAAATGAGACAATGAAATAGAATTGAATGGCAAGCTGTTCATGTTCTTGTATTCAATGTGCTTTAGGATAAATATACGTAAAAGGAGGGAAGGCTTGTAAATAGTAAATGTGAATGGTTTGAGGAGAAGAAGAAGAAGAAGAAGGTAAATGGGGAACTTTAATGCTCACCTTACTTTTCCTATACTAATTTCATGTACATTGTAGAGTAGGGAATATACTAGTAAGGACGAGGCTCAAGGTTTAGTGTTAAAGTCATGAAACCTGGGGCTGTCATTCCATTAGAGGAGAGTGGAAAGCGGAAGCATGTGTTGATTGTGGTGGACGATGGACTTTTCTATCGTAGGCCTAACTTTCCCCTTTCTCTCTCTCTCTCTCTCCATCAAACATTATTTACAGAGTGAGTGGGTCACTTAATATACATACATAAGACGTGCTGGGGAGCATGATCCAAATGCAAGGAAATGTGGTAGAGGCAGGAAATAATAATCCATAATGACAGCCTTTTAATCTCCGGTACGAACTTCCAGACTCACATTTCCATTTGTACTTGGAGGAGCCGCTTCACTTGCTTCACCCCATGTCAAAGGACCTGGCCCTCCTTTTATCTTGTCAAATGCACTGGAGCTAATGGAGAGCCCGATCTTACACCATATTAAAAGTCTCCTTATAAGAGCACTACCTTATTTCCTCACCTACACTACAATATAAGGTATAACGTCGATGTGTAAAGGATTTTAAATGATGATTAAAAATGTGTCATTTTATAATGTTGATTCAAATAAGGGAGAAAATTCCTTGGATTTTGCCCAACAATTTGAGAAATTAGCAATTTATCATGACTCACATTATAAAATATTAAGCTTTGCGTCTTGAATAAACACAAAGAATGTAGAAAAACTTTCAAAGCTTCAAAAGACTTGGAAAGCGTTTTCCCTTTTTGTAATAAATATAATAATTTGAGTGGAAAGAAATGGATCAATTTTCATAAAACATCAGGGTCAATTTGAATGGTTGTTTGAAAAGGGGATTTTGGATGATTATGGGGAGGATGTATTTGATATAAAGTAGGGACATGGTAATAGTTGGAAATGTGCTCATTTCTCATTTCTAGACATGTAATGCGTAGGTGTAACTAAGGTAAACAAAAAAAAATAAAATTGAAACGTACTTTGGACATAAGTTGTGATTATTTTTGTTGACTTCCACCTTTCGTTTTTCTTCTGTATAGTGCTTTGTGGAAATAATACTTGGGATTAGGACATTTGAGTTGGCTCTGTGAGAGTATAAGAGGAGAGAGGGATAATACACTTGAGAGAGCATCATAACAATCCCGTCCATGCTTTACCACCACCTAATCTGGGATTTAGCCAAGGAAATTGTGGTCCTTATTGCTGACACTGCAGTGATAGTATAGTCCCTTCCAAAAACCTTGGAACACAATCTTGGCAAATGCTCTCCTCTCTCATGAGAGACTTTTTACTTGGAAATGGCGGACTTGATTCTCTCTAAAATCACCACACACTTTTCCATCCCTATAACTAAAAACTTGAGTGGGCCTTTACAATGGGACGTGAGTCGTCGTCTCACTCACCAAATTCTCACAATTTCTCAGGAACAAGGAAAAGAAGATGTAGAGAGAGAGAGAGAGGGAACAATGGAATCCACTCTAAAGATTTCTTCCAACAGGATATGACTAATGGAATACAATATTGATCCAACAATTGAATCTGAAAGCCATTATTGATTTTATCTCTGCTCAGCCTTGTATGGTGAGACCAGAGAAATAAATTCCTTAAGAGAATCCCATATTTTCCCATAAGTTACTACTTCAAATTGCTCAAGTGCTACGAGCAGGTGCGAGAATAAATTTAAATGTAACAAATATTTGTGTAAAAAAATAAATTCATAAGGAATTCTCTTTCAAATTATAAGGTTTTTAGCTTCTCAGTCTCTTCTATTTAACTCCACTATGTGGAAATGCAATTTAGTCCCGTTTATAGTCACAATGGTAAAGGTAGGAGGTTAAAATTTTTACAAAAGGATCAAAATCACTGCTATGCATTGAAAAACAATTTTTACATTATTTTATGACCCACTTGAATTTTGGTCAAGAACGAAGTGAACCTCAAGTGGGAAAATATGCTATTGTGCGTTGGTCCCATTATTTTATTGCATTCCGTAGAACATGTACTCTAGTTGCGTTTCACAGCCGAGGAAGGCAAATGCACATAACAATGTGTCCTCTGCTTTGTAACAGTTGTAAAGTAAAACTAAACAATTTTGCCAAAAAAGTGGTTTTTGACATGAAGGGATTAGTGAAACTTAGAAATCCACATGTTGAGGGCTATTTAAATTTTCCCATTTTGAATTTCGAGTAAAATTTCAAAATTTTGAGAATTTTAAAAAAATTCAAAGTACGATTTGCAGGTGGAGGCTATAGGTATTGGAGTAGTATTTAGTGAGGAGGTGTTCTAACATATTTTGAAAAAAATTTGAGGGTTGAGGGTTTACGTGATGGGGTTTCCATACATGAAGGAACAAGAAATATGTTGAGAGCGGAAGGTTAATTATGCAAAGGTTTGGTGAAATAATAATAATAATAAATTATTACTACGTCCCCCAAAATATTCTTCACCATTGACCTATGAATTATCCTGAACACCTCGGACGTGTACGTTTTCAAATTAAATTTTCAGGAGTGCATCTTTTAGGAAAGGTTTTATTGCCTCCACGACAATTGACAAGAGGAAGAATAATAGGAAGAGCGGGAATAAAGAGCACTTGGAGACAAAGTTTATGCGGTCACTTGGCTTCCTCCAGTTATACTTTGTACTCTCTCAACCCCACGATTTCATTGCCAATGAAGATGAAGAGACCACTTGAGATGAAAAGAAGTTTCGTTACTTTCTCTCCCTTTCACACAGTCCATAAGTATAGAACTTGATTGATTAAATAGCTACTTTCCAAGTACATCTCCCTCCACCAGTGTTCAAGCGTTTTATGCAAGTCTAGGATTTTCTCTTGAATAGTCTCCCTACTACGCTACACCTACAGAGGCTCTTTCAAACTGAAATGACACCGTGAAGAATGCCTATTGAAGTCTCCTTTAGAAAAGAGTTTTGAAAAAAAGGCTTTAGGGCATTAAATGTCCGGTCGTAGGAAGAATAAAGGTTCCAGAGGGCAGAAGAAATCTTTCAACTGGCTCTTTCTCATCCTCACCCAATATAAGAAAGAGAGAGAGAGAGAGAGATGGCCTTTAAGTGCATGAATTACTACAATACACCTCACTCCCTCCCTGTCTACCTCACTATACATAGAAAATTCTCTCTGAGAATCAGAAATCAACGCACGATTTTTCCTTTTCTTTCCCCTCCCTACATATTTTCCACATGTACACACCAACTCTTGAACTTTTTTCAACGCATCAATTCTCAATAATAATATAATACTTTTGTGTGTGTATGTGTGACTCCTGTACATGCGCTTTAGCTCCCCATTGAAACTTTTGAAAACAAAATTAAATTGAAACACCATTGTAAAAATCCCTAGCATTTTTACATTTTCCCTATAATACATTTGATATTTATTTTTTTCAGCTGACAAGCAAGCAACATCTTCCAAAAGTTGCTCTGCCTTTTTCAGTAAAATTATTAATTTAACTGGAAGT
>JAQFXU010003790.1:0-15244 GCA_034693705.1 Spatulosminthurus flaviceps
ATACCTCACGCTCTAATGTATAACCCTATGGTTAACATTTATTTCAATTTCAATTTGTGTTTTAAATATGGGCTAAACGGATCATCATCTGGGATCTTTCTTCTCCAAATTTACTTTCTCTGGTTTATGGATATTCTATTCGTGTAGTCGGATCTATAATGTATCCTTTTCTTGAATGTGGCTCTTAAATTAGAATATCCAATCTGCGACCATTTCCAACTGCATCCTCATAATGTAATTCTTCCTCTACTTCGTATCCTTTACTTTTAAATTTTTCAGCCATTTATAATCGAATGCTGTAAGAGTAAATTAAAAATAAAATATATTCCAGAGAAGTATTGCATTGTTATTTAACAAGATAAATCAATTATGTAATAAAAAGCAGCGTCAGAATGAACACTGAAATATAAGCTGGCTTCATACTTCATACCATATGGGACTTCACAATTGGAAATTTGTAATAATTCTACTTCTATGTATAAGGAAAAACTTTACATTTCAAAGGCTTTTCCCAAATGTGCACACACAAACGTCCAGCGGCCCTACCCATGAGGGTAATTTTTTAGAGAATATTGGAGGAAATGTTTCAGAATTTACACTACATTTGTAAAATTGTAGTGTCAGTTAATTTTAGACAATTATTTTGCTATACGACAATATATGGTTTTACAAAGGGAATCGAACTTGTTTAGAAGCAAAGAACTGATGGTTTTAGGTGTCTAAATTTTAATAAAAAAACCAAAATCGATTATATAGTTTTCCTACAAAATATAATGATAATAATAATAACGCAATAATTTGCACTCCCCCTATGCTTTAAAGACATACAAGGAAAGCTTAAAAAGAGGAAACACTATTTTCGAAGAAATTAGAGATAAACAAGCAATTACGCCATCCGCAGATGGAACGTTCTCAGTACAGTTTCTTTTCAAACAAAAAAGTAATAATAATAAAATTATTATTACTTTTTGTCATTTTTTGCAAATTTGATTAAAAAATATCCAATAGAATCAGAACGTTACTGTTTGCGCTTTACAACATGTAATGTACATATACGACGACAATCATCCAGAACATGAAGCTTTTAGTTAATAAGATGAGAGGCAATAATTTTGCATTTGTTCTGTAAATAAACAACTTGCCATATACCAACTTAAATTCAAGTTTAGTCAGATATATTAAACCAAAGAAAGAATAGTAAAAGAATAGTATTACACAAACAATAACTGAGCAATAATAATTTTTGTAATATTACATTTTCAAAATATTAAATTATTATTTGTTAATTTGTAGCATTAACAAAATGGATATAAAACAATAAAATTATATATTCAATATCTAATATAAATAATAATAGTAAATAATAATTTATTCGAGTAATTAGGCCTAGGGCATTATACAACCACTATCTAATATAAGTAGATGTTGGACTGACGTCTACCAGTTTGACAGAGTAACGCTGAAAAAACAACTCACATTCATTATAGCAGATATGAGGATTGACCACTGAAAACCACGTTAATAAAGTCATAAATACGAGCAAAAATAGGTATGAATATTCATAGAGATTCAAAAGATGTGCGATGAAGGTGGTGGAAATGCTGGGGTGACAATGGCTTGTTGTGGTTGTGCCGGAGCTGTAGCCGAATTAATCGGGGCAATATTAAAAGAGCCGTCTGCAACGCGTAGTAGCAACTCCTGGATGCAGGCATGGATAAGAAGAAAAATGCCAAAAGTTAAACGATCTTTACAGACGTACCGCGGTAACCATTTCATTTGAAGAATGATTGCTGCCGTAAGCATATCTTTCGCGATTTGAAAGACAGGGCGAAAATCGGCTAGAAATTTGGCGTCAGCATCTGAAAGACCATTTTCGATGGAGATTAGGTGTTCGCCGATGCTACGGACGCGGCGCATTGCACGACTTTGGCGACGTTGAGCTACCGCATCAAGAAGTTGGGTCAAATCCAAGCGGCAGTCATGGTAAAAAAAAGAATATGCACTGGAAGGTAGCAAGTCTTGGAGGCTACGTTGACGAGAATTTTGAGCAGAATTTGGCTCAGGCGGTCTGGAGAAACGCACAACGAGACCTGATAGTACCGCTTGAACCCGGTACAAACGACATAATAGGTGAGCCGTGGAGGTATCGTCCTCTGGAGCAAGTATAAGCCGATCCAAGGCTTTTTGAGTCCATTGTGGTGGGTAATTGACATAGCTAGGGATATGCGCCAAGGCTCGTGGATTATTTCTCATGTAAAATGGCAACTTCTTGAGCAGTATGTTTAGGAAAGACAGAAGATCCGAGTAAATTTTCATGGCCTGACCGGACTGTGATATAGAGAGGATGTGGGCCGCCCGAATGGTACTGCGGTTGCATCGAAGCCATTCGAGAAGTAATGGTCGGATTTCCTTCCATCGCATGTCTATGAGATTTTATAGTGGCCAATTAGGCAATTTATTTCCAAGGCACAATTACTATTATCAACAGAAACACTTACTTAATTAATAACAAGGCGATTTAACTACAAGCTTCTTTGGTCGCGTAAAATGATGATCACGAAAGCTTTAGAGGGTTGTATAATGATGATCTTACTGGAAACTTACCTGATTTAGACGAATCCTTAAACCAACCAAGCGCACAAAAAATGTCACACCCTCACACAAATCTTGTATATCTAGAAAAAAATACCAAACAGCCAGTTCAATGAAAGACTCAAAAAACTACAGGAGAATAGAAAAATAAACTGAAATATTTAATAGGAAAAGTACTGAGGCAAGGGACCAGGCAGGGGTGTTGCCCTTTTTAGGTTCGAACAATGAATAAAATAGGTTACGGTGCGAGTGGATCTCTGAATGTTCCGCCTACGTTCACTTACGACGATATGTAAAACGAGTGGCGTCCAGGCTGTTCAATTGCAGTTATGAAGGGAATAAACAAATATGTAAATTACTCTAGTTTAGGCTAAGCGGCTGAAAAGCTATTTAGGTATGGCACGATGGGTGCATGAAAGGACTGCATGGATAGATACACTACTGGTCAAGGAAAGGATTAGGATAAACATACCATATAGTTGCTGAGGTAAAATATACACAAACTTTATTTGTCACTGCTTCCCACTGGAAGTATTATTGACTCAGTATTCAATATGACACATTTTGTTTTCAAAATTAAGTTAACTATTGTGTATTGCACAGATGATTTTGACATAACATTGCGCCGCTTTTTAACACTATTGCCACTATTTCTCCCATAATATCGGTGGATAATTTAAAATCAAACAAAAATCAAGTGAAGTTGAAAAAGTTCCACTTGCACCAATATATTGTCTGTCACCTTTGGTTCCTGTCCCTACCCTCATCGCCATGGATACCCCCCTACTCCTACCTACTTCTATTTATTATTATTATTATTACTATTTTAAAATGTAAAAACTAAACTAGCCAAATCATGTTTTAATATTACTGTGGCTATTCCACAGTAATATTTATTGTTGTTTTCTCGTTCTCCTCCCAACACCCAAGTGAATAAAACTTCTCCCGACGTCGCTCCCTCAACTTTTCCCACTTTTTCTTCTTCCTTTATTTTAATTTAGATTTTCCTCCGGAAAATAAGTATATTGAGGTAATTGAATGGACTTGAAAACACCAACACTAACCTGTTATTTTGACCATAAGTTTTTGGACTTATAATAGCTAAGGGCCAAAAGAGTTTTGACATATTATGAATGTAGTCCTTGAAGGCCTGGATTTTTCTCCGAAACTACTTTGTTCTGACGGACATAAGTCCTTTGTCGAATGCTGAGCACAAGTTAAAAATTTGGTGACTAATTTGATCTACTGTTAAATTTTGCAACACACACCTGTGTTTAACTTTTTAATGTTAACTTAACACTTTAATGTGTATAGATAGGCGAATGAATGTGAGCTGAGTCTAGCCAGGGTAGGAGTGAAAGGGAAAAGTAATTCCCTGGAATATATATGAGAAAATTTCTACTCACAGTTCGAGAGATTAGGAGGATTGAAAGGAAACAACTACATAAGCATAGCCACAAATAATTGATTGCGATACATAATGTATCTCCTTGCTAAAAAACATTATTACGTAGTTTCTATCTTTAGTTTCTTAGCCCCGACATGAGGCAAGCTATTATATTGGTTATAATGAACACAAAGATATTTCAGGTTGAAACACTTAAAACCGACACTTGAACTTCCCTAAAATGGCATAATCAATGGGATTCCTTCAACCTCACTCTAATTCTATACGGAGAATACTTACATTTAAAAGGTTTCTCTCGCGCGTCCAGAATGTACGTTGTGTGTAGAAATATGTGGTCTGCTTTTAATAAGTGGTGAGAATATACGTGATATGGTGATCGAGTGAAAGTAATAAGCTAGAGCGCAAGCTCAAAAATAGAGAACCTGAATGTATCATGTGTTTATTTATACTTGTTGGGTCATGGGCAAAAGCCTCAGGACCGTGAAATAAATACAAATACAAAATACAATAGAGAACATGTTGGTTGGAAGTCTGAAAGCTCACAAGTATATGGGAGGTGTATATATGCGGTTGGTCCGGGTGAGAGTGTAAGGGCAAGGCCATACATTCCTTCACAGCTCACTCGATTATTACACGTGCCTCGGTATTTCCATTCACCTCACCGTTGTACTTTTTACTCAAGCATTTAGTCCCAAACAAGAAACTGACCCTTCTCGAATCTCGAATGCATCTTTATTTTATCATACATTCTAGCCATCTATGTAGAGTTTGTTTACATATATGATTCGGCATGGCAGAGCACACTGATTGTGAGTTAGGCTTGCATGCAGAACTGTGTTCTCGTTCTCGTAATCTGAAATTGCAGTCTCTACTTTTCCACGTATCTGTGGATTTTTAAAGAACCCGCACAAAAATTATCAGTGCTTAAAGCCTTTCAACTCTAATAAGATAGTACCATTTTAGTCCAACAATCACAATATATGAAAATATTAGGTAGGGGATGAGCAAAAATATTTTTCGAATGTAAGGCAATATCATTCCTTTCGATTCAATTGACACGTTTATCATAATGGATTGAACAATTGCTGACAACTGCTGGAGAATTTCTACAGCTGACAATGAGACTATTCATCAAAACATTAACCTTCATTTCAATAAAAATGCAAAGGTTTCCCAATCACATTATGATTTTTTTAGTATAAAAAGAAAGTATGTTGTGGTATAAATTCCAATATTTGTAAACAATTATGTATTGTAATTTTATGTTTCTTGTAACATGAGAAACAATAATTCCTGCAACTTGTTCCAACTCAAAAAATTGCTTTCCTTCACCTTGAATCTCCAATATTTTAAATTTAAAAACTATGGACTTCAATGGCTATGTCAATCGATTAATACCGTTCAAACTCATACGTTTATTGGGATTTATCAATTTTTTATGAGAAAAGAGCAAATTATTTTTACACAATTGGTATATGAAAAATTGTTTGAAATACGCTTAATTTAAACCAAGCAGCGACAATATTTAACATTAAAGTTTCAAAAGATTTTTATTGACAAAAAAAGAGGCTAATTGTTGCGGCTTAAGGTTCAACTAAAACCTCCAGCAATAGCTGCATCAAAGAGAAGAGGCGCGTAATAGAAAAGTTTGAAGTGTGCGATGAATCGGAGTGAGAGCGGCGTGGGACTCGGAGCAGGAGCAGTAACAAAATGTAAGTTTTTGGTGTTAACTATAATTTATAACGAAATAGTAATGTTTATTGCGTAAAAGTGTAACATAAAGTATCTAAAATAACAAGTGCAAAGTGACAAGTGATGGTTGTATTCCAACTTTCGTGTGACAGAGTGAAAGTGTTCAGTGTCTGTTCGGCTCCAACTCCAAGAAAAGACTCTCGGATCATGTGTTTGTAGTTAGTAAAATGAGTGATTCGTGATTGCTATAAGTGGAACTAGGAACATGTACAATAATTATTTTAAAGTATAATAATGTGAAACTTTCAAACAATTAACATTTTCCTAACATTCTCTTTCAGGTAAAGGACATTTCCATGGGATCGGCGACACTAATATTGTGAATTTTAAATTCGTAAAATAGTAAGAAGTGGTATAATAAACACTGGTATTTAAGACATGGCCGTAAGAAGCATTTAGCGACTCAAATATATTCTGTAGCTCGGGTAGCTTGGACCCGATGTAAATCGGGTCTCGGGTAACTTGCACTCGGTTGCGTAACCTCGGCTGCATTGTATTATTTTGGCAATGGGCTATCTTGCAACTTCACCCAAATTTTTCGGATAACTTGAACCGAATTTATCGGCTGATCGGGTAGCTTGCAAGCTAGTTTTGACCAATTATGCCCGATTTTATCGCATCGGCTGTCTTGCACCCTAAATTGGGCTAACCTGCACCCGATTCGCTTCGGCTAACTTGAACCCGATTTATTGGGCAGATTGCACACGATTTTCATCGGGTCTTCGGGTATTTTACAGTTCCGCATTGGTTGTCGGCTAAGTTGCAACAGCTTATTTGCAGTTTTGGCCGAAAAATTCGGGTATCGGGTAACTTGGAATCTCCATAGAGAGCGCGAATAACATTGCATAATTGAAGGGGGAACGGAGGGAAATCGCCACTATAGGGAAAATGCTCTTATTGGGAGAGCTCTTATGAAGAGAGTAGACTGTATATTTATTCATTTTACTTACAAAAATTAATTTGAAATTCTTCACTTTTTCCACCGCTAAGTTTTCTCGAGAATGACTCCTTGTATGACATTGGCATATGGAATGACGGAGACGCTCTTAAGCCCTTTCCTGAGAAGGAGCACGTTGAGACCTGGAGCAAGAACATTTTGGACATATGGAAAAGTATGTAATGAAGTATTTTCCGCCCAAGCCATCCAATCCAACCAGGAAGCTTGGTCCAGACAAGCTTCCAGATTTCTGCAGCACTTCCACAAATACTGAGCTTATTCCTGCGTCGGCTGTGAGCTCGTGTGAATGTAGTGACGCGAAAGAAGCTGCAGCACTTTCGGTCGGCGTCAAACAGCTGATTTGTCGAGAAAGTCAATGCACGTCAGCTGGATGCGAACGTACGTCACATAGAAGTTCATGCTTTTTCAGACGTCCGTCTATAGACGTGCCATTGGTCTGAAACCCCCTTTAACTTGCCTGCCGATAGATTTTTTTTCAACCTCAGAGTGTAAAGCTGGTTTCGCTTAGGTTTTTTCTCAGCGATTCGCTCAGCGACATGACTTTAAAAAACAAGTACAGGCGTGTCCATGACAAGTCCGAATGAAAATTTTTGAAGAAAACTACTTTTATTCACATTAGCTCTCCATTGTTAGCCAGTTTCGAGAGTGAATGATAAATGCGACACGGATTTCGAGATGAAGTCGCTTAGCGACTGCGATTAATTCGGGCTATGCGAAACCAGCTTAAGTATGGAAAATGGATTGCAGATGGTGGAATCTGCAGGTAATTGTTAATGCGGTGCGAACAGAGACCGTATCTGGACATCGGGGAGGTCGAGGAGGGAGGCAAGATGAAAAGAAAGTTGGGGTGGTTGGGAAAGGACGAGGAGTGAAGAAGCCAAGATCGAAGAAGGATGCTACTCCGGAGCAACTTGAAAGGGAGAGGATAGAGGATTCGTTCCTTAAACAACCGAAAGAAGAACAAAGAGGATTCTGCTTCTAAAGATGTAAGATTAAGTTCAGGACTTCGAACCACGGAATGGTTGTTTTGAAATTATTAGTAATAATTAAGATCACTAATTGTGTATTTAGCAACACATGTATTTGTTTTAGATTGTGATCCGGAACCTTCAGGTAGCTTGACTGTTATTAGTTTGTTATTCATAGAAATATTTTTTTTTGTTTATGAATATTGAATTTCTATTTACTTGATGTTAATTCTCGGAATCCACGAATTTCCAGCTTGAAATTGAGAGTTTGCGATTACTGTTGGTAGAAAACTTATTTGAAAAACTTAGAAAATCTTATTTGTCAACTGGAGCAGAAGTCGTAAGTAAGTATAGCTAGTGAGCATGAACATTGGGACTAATGTTTAGTTTAGACTGAATTGATTGCTAATAATAAGGCTCTCTTTTTTTTAGTAGACTCTTCACTCTGTCGCAGGTCGCAGCTGTGGGAGCCAACGATGGAGAGGTGAAGGGGTGAAGCCAGTGGCTATGTCAGGATTTCAAGTCGCTTTTCTTTGATGTAACTCTAAAATAATATCCATACACATACATCTAGCAATCTATGATATCTAGCTACTTCTTATGATAATAATAACATAAAACTTTTTATTTGATTTAAAAATTGTTAATCTCATCCATTGTTAGAAACTATTTTCCGACAGACTGCATCATCAAAGGAAATGTGAAGGGCACCTGAAGAGAAAGAAATATTTGATGAAAGAGTGTGGATTTTAAATCTTTAGGTTACTTTTAAAATAACATGTACTTATAGGTATTCAAATAACAAGGCTATACTCCACTCGATATTTTTTCAGTCAACGTCAACTTTCCCGTGGTTCATTGCCTTGGCCTTCTATCGTCAACCTTCATCCTTTATTGTTGACATGTTGACGCTGCTCGGGCGTCAGAAAGCCTGAATGGTTTGAAATGCCTTGCAATGTTTAAACAATAAATCTTCGAGATTCGAAAATACATATTTAGGTATTCCAAGCCTTTTGGAGTACAAGGCAGTGCTTCATGAGTAGAGGCAGACTACATTGGTTAGCTATACCTTTAGGCCACGGTTACGGTCCCTTCGAGCGCGGCTATTAACTCACTTCCCTCTTTGTCTTTCATGTTTATGGTGTAGAGTAGAGGACAACAATTACAGCATATATATGGATATTTTTTCGGTCAACCTTCCCCTTGTTCATTGTCTTTGCCTTCAATCCTCAACTTTCATACCTTATTTTTGACATTTTGAAGCCCAGGCGTCTAAAAGCCTGAATGGCTTGGAATGCCTTAGCTAATCTTGAAGCCTGGAAAATATACTTCAAGGCAGTATCTAATATTATTAACAATAAGTGTGCAGGCAGAGGTAGACTAAATAGTGGTTATGGTTATGCCTTTAGGCTACAGACCCTTCGCTAGCGCGGCTACTCAATTTCCTCTTTGCGTTACTTTCGTTTATAGCATAGCATTTAGCAGTTAGCATTTGTAGTACCTCTGCATCTTCGTACATACACTCGCACACGCCTTTCAAGGAGTTCCTGTGTTTATAGCAGTGCAGTAGCAAAAAGTGAAACTGTGCCTGTATAGACTCTCTATAGACCCAAGACTGTAAATAATTACAGTCTGCTCACACAGGCTGCTGCTGCTGTAGTTATATATGTACATAAAGTACAAGTACCTTGCATCCTATCCTCACCGCATCCAGCCTACAACATACTTACATACTGTAGACTTCAACCACTACCACAGTTCATACTTCATGTTAACGCGTTCACATCAAGAAGAAGAGAGCTGACAAAACAACACTAATTTTTGTAAGTTCTATGTTCAGTTATAAGTTATAAATATACATGTTTATCTCTTACATTACAAGTGCTTCTATAATTTGCTGGACAATAAAAATTGTGGGAATAAAAAGTAAGTAATTATACAATACATTTATGTATTTTATCTTTATGAGAAGGCTACCGGTAGTAGTAAATAAAATAGTCTTTCTGGTGTAATAACGCAAACTATTTTCAAGTTAAAAGTTTAACAGTAAGAATTATTACAAATTACGTAGTATTATTGTTATTACTATTACTCATTTATATTTTTATTATAAATATTAAATATAACTTGATTACCTGAATAAAGCATGTTTGTGTGTATTTAAATGGATAAGTGTTGACGAGGTTCTTGTGATTTTGAACAGTGAACAGTATACAACTAGTACAGTACAACTATATAGTGTAGCATGAAGTGTAGTTACATGGGGCTTATGAATGTATGTAATTTGTTTGTATGTATTCCTGTGTTTAAAAAAATATTTTGATATTTTAGTAATCTAAAGCTATCACATTTGACTGATTTGACGCATGGTTAGTACAAACTGGGGGAAGAATATTCTAGCGGTATTGTTTTCATTCATTGGACTTGAACACAATTACGACAAAAGCGAAGAGTTTAAAAATAGAAGCTCCAGCGTATATGAACAAGGACGACGGTTAAGAAAGGAAGGTTAATTGGCCTGCCTGGCGCCTGGTGACAGTATTTTTCCATTGCAAGTATAATTATAGGTTAGTAATTTTGTTGAGCTTGTTAAATAAATTGTTAAATGTCCTTGTATGTGTGAAGAAACTTAACGTGTAAGTTTTATTCTATGTAGGTCGTAATTATTAGAAAATATTCCAGTATAATGGAGGGGCCTGGCCGAAGCAAAATTAGAAAGTTGGATCATGCCGTGGAGGAATCTAACAAAGAGGTAAATTATGGAAGAAATGTTTGAAATGCTATTTGGGATTTTAGGTTGTTAGATCTTGCATTGTGGATGTGGGTTATGCCGTAGGGTTGGATTATATGCTTTTAAAAATAATGATTTGAAGGGATTATTGGTGTGATACAGAATCAATATGTATTTGGTAGGAAAGAGTTTCTGTAGCTATTGTGTTGATGTTTCGTGGTATTTATTAATATTTATTTTATTTGTTATTTTGTTATTAATGATATAGATTGCGGAGGCCTTAGTGGTGGAAAAAACTATGGCTATTCCCTTGGTAAGTTGCGGTTTGAGGCCAAAACAATGTGGGTTTCATAAATGATTGTGTAGGGAATAATTTGGGTGGGGGGGGGGCAATTGTATGAGTTAGAGTGATGTAAAGGGGGAGAGGGAACAGACGAATGATGTGTATTTGTTACTGTTTTCAGATTGCAGACGAAATTCTCAAGCTTTTGTCAACTAGGGATTTGTTGTCATGCTCATTAGTTAACTTGCAATGGAACTCGGCCGCCCGCTCGGTGCTTCGGAAGCATCGGAAATGCTTAGCATCAATCTCTGAAACCAATCCGTGCTCAAATATTAAAGACTTGAATGAACTCCTGGAGAATTCGCTGACGTCCCCATTCAATGGTTTGGCAGTCTCCACAGAAATTCCTTTTCGCCACAGGTGCTCCTTTCAGTCCTACGGAGAAGATTCGTCGCAACTTCTTACGAGCTTACTTTCGAAAGTATACTTGAAGCACTTAAAAGTGTCGTGGTCGGAGCACACAAATTGTATTGCGGTCTCTCTCATTAAGAAGATATTTCAAGATTATCCGGCTACCATAGAGCACCTGTATTTAGACAAACTACCCTTAACTATTCCTTGCTTAAGTAAGTATTTTGGCTACACTCCCGAGACCCGACATGAGTGGTTTACTAATTTGAAGACTTTGCAAGTAAAGCCCACATTGAAGCATCAAAGGACTGATATTTTAGAAGATATTTTAGCCTCAGCCCCAAACCTACAGGAGTTAATTGGGAGCGTATGTCCAAAGAATGTGGACCTTGTTCTGAAGCATAATAAGTTCCCTACAATTAAGCACTTTGATCTGGTAAACTTACACAAACTGGATGAACATCATGTTATGCTAGGTAACTTTCTAAGGTTGCAGCCTGCTTTAAGAAAGTTAACTATTTCTGGAATAAGGTTCCTTACAGAGGATGCCCTACCTCATTGGCTGAGCACTGTCGAGAGTTTATGGAAGTGCAGCTCCGTGAGTTTGGATGAGCTGGAAATAAATCATTTAGACTTGATTGTTTTATCCACTGCAAACTTTCCTCCTCTTCCAAATATCAAGACGATCACTGTAACCTTTGATGTATACGTCGTTAAGCGTGATGGTCAACCCAAATTAAGATGTATTGACTTCGCGAGGATGTTTCCTAACCTAGCGGTTGTCAAAGTCCATCCAGACTTCGATGAGCCCCACAAGGGGAGAGAAATGATTGTGAGTAATAAGTTTATGGATAATGACGAAAGGTTCATGTGCCGAACTGTCACTACTTTCGTACTTGTTAACATCTATGATGATCAGCCCAGCCGAGGAGATAGGCAAGATCCGAGTTTGCACTGGACCGTTGTGTTGTCAATGGCCAAAATATTTCCTGCTGTGAAGCACTTCACTGTACGAGGTTGTCCCGAAGTTGCTTACTTCTGCGAGGCTCTTTGGACTGCTTGGAAAGAATTAGAAAGCATCAGTTTCACTTCTGTCAAATGCTCCAGCAGCTTTCACGTTGACCCTTGCATCATTGGCATTTCTGAACTAGAATGGAAATACTGGCAAAGCATAAAGCACGAGATCGAGTTTGATAAGTTCCAGTTTGCACCTGTGAGGTCCGGTCTCAGAAATTGTTCGAGTAAGCGTTGCTCCCGTTTTTGGTTCTATTTATATATTTCAGATGCGTATTTATAACTATTATTATTATTATGAGTATGAATATTATATTATTCTTCTTTTGACCACAAATAGCTGAAATTATTTATTGTTTTTTGCAGAACTGAAGAAATTAAGAATAGAATTTACTCACCGAAAGGACTCATGTCGTCCGTTCCAACTCACACTTCTTACTGAGCTTTCTGGAGCCTGTGCTTTCTCTCGCATACCGAATCTCCAAGTTGAGATCGTCCGATCAAAGTGCAACGCTGTATATAATTTCAACGGACATTTTGATCCAATTCCCTGCTGTAAGTTTATGATCATGAAAATTACTTTGTTCAAGCAAAAAGAAATAGAAAACTTTAACGTACATGTTATTTTTGAACATATATTTCAGGCTTTGCCCTCGACACACTAGCTCCTTACGTCCGGTTCGTGGATGCTGAGCCCCAAGAAGTTATTCATCCCAGAGAACAATTATGCTCCTGGCCATTTTAACTAACTTACTCATACGTTATATCTACTGCAGAGCCATAGAAAGAAGTTGCCCCCCTCCGTATTCTTCATTTCGTACTTTATTCGTAAATGTTCCTGTCGATCGTTAATAAAATATACTTAGAAGTAGTAATCATGACACTAAAGGTAGGTCTCTGGTTCAATCCGACATTTTGCAGCCAAAACCACCTTGAGAAGATGATTTTTAGTTTTTTCCAACGTAAACATTTTAGGATAATTCTTGACTACATGACTGAACATTCAGTATTAAAATTATTTATTAATATTGATGTAATTGCGCCTTTACACTACTCTTCAGATTTTGTCGATGAAATAAATTCAAGTTGCGTAAATAATCGGGATAAAATATTGGTGAATGAAATATTGTACATATTTATTTACATACTGTAAGCAACAATAAACATGTCAAACGTCAACATGATTGAATCAAATTGATTCCCTTGTTATAAAACGAGTTGGCACAAATGTTTACACACGGCATGATCTCAACCTTTCATGTTCCTTGACCTGAAGAGGTTATAGAGTAAATTAAATAGATCGAAAATGACTGATTGCGAGTTGACTCATCTTCGCCTCCATGTCGCTGGAAATGAATACGACGCCTATTTAATGCGAAAAACACAACATACAAAAAGCGGGAAGCTTATTATTTTTACATGTGTGATGTGATCTTGATCTTTTCAATCTTTTGCGAGTCCTATATAGTCCTGTGGTAGTGTGAACTTGACTTCACACTGTACTGTGAAGTAAATTTAGTTCATTTGTGAATTTTTGTGAGATTCAGTGAGTGTACCCGCTAGAATTCTGACTTGATCTGGCTGGGTCCGATTCTTGTCTTGATCATTGATAAAAGAGTTGTTGCTGTAGAGAAGATAAGTAATTCGGTTGAAAATTATTCATAAATTACTAAATATGCATATATATGATAGGAACTTCTAGTGGAAGTGAATAGAAGCATCTTTAGAACGCCGAATTTGTCTTTTGTCTCCTACTTTATTTTGACACATCGAAGGTTTTGAGCACATAGCAACTGGAGAGCAGTTTTCGAATGTCTGACGACCAAGGATCTGATCAGAGGCTCCCGGGATTTCAAGTAAAAGAACAATATTTAAAAATTCAATCATGATGATTTAAAAAATTATAATTGATGTTAAACTGCTAAATAAAACAATTGAGAACGGTGCGGAGATTTCATCTTGTGTAGGCACCCCGGGACCTGAAATTAAGTCTACCACCTGCTCGAGTGGCCGCTCAAAACCGCAGATCTTTCGCTCCGAACATTCCTTCAAGTAGGAGTAAAAATGCCAAACAAGAGACTTCAAAATCCGAGTCTTCAAGAGGTGAAGGAACGTCAGAGAGGGGGAAGAGAGGTCGTGGAGGCTTCAAGCCAAACGTTCGGGGAGATAGAGGAAAGCGTGAGTCGAATTTAGTACAAACACAAGGAGTTTTTCAAGATGGTGTGGGATCACAAACTACAGGGAGTAAATATCGAGCACCAGTTGCTTCTGCGAGCTCCGGTATATCTAGAAAAATCTCATCCATGGTTGGAGGTTCGGGGGTAAAACCTGAGATCAAAACTGAGAGGAAAGATTCTTACTCTCCATTCATTTCTGATGGAGGAACTTACGATGAGTTCATGGAACCTGTCACTGTACCTTTAGCTGCTTGTAAGTGTTTTGAAATAGAAATTGTCGGTAAATTTCATTGTCTTAAGTTTAATGTTCCGTAATGTTTCTTGTCAAATATATAGATACCCAGCCGGAGTCAATAGCATATACTGAGGATGAAGCAGAATTGGCTCGTGCTCTCAGCTTTGCCCAGAAAGTTATGCAGGTTCCTGAGGATGGAATGGTAGTATTATTGCAATTGCCAGAGCAGTTGCCCTTGATGTTGGATAAGGATGAGGTCAAGGACGTGACCCTATGCCCTGACATTTCTAACTTTCCTGAGGGACTGGCTGGCTCTGCTCAAATCCTATCCAATGGCCTTTCCAAACTTGTAATTGGTGACAATCAGTTTAATGTAGAGGGTGGTACGGACCCTCCGTTCTACCAAGTAAGTATCATCTACAGCTTAGGTATTCTTAAATGTGAACATTATAAACAAAAACCTTTAAATTTCTTGCTAATATCCCAATTTCTCCATCTAGGAATTGGTACTAGCCACCGACGATTCTGTTATTTCTTTGGGTCCAATTAAACATAAATTTTTATGCACACCGGACGTCGATAGCTTTTTGAGCCAAAGTTGAGTTCATCAAATACCTTTTTTCTTTTTTGTATTTAAATACCGATTGTTGTTAATTTAAACCGTGCGAAAAAAAGTAAAATCTGTTGAAGGATTTTTGGAAAACAACTATTTTTA